>CALYDF020001704.1:0-17456 GCA_944474145.2 Dicrocoelium dendriticum
AGTTGCGGTTTGTTTGGTTGAAATAAGTAGAGTAACTTGACCTTTAGTTGCAACCATAACTGATCGTCCGGGTTTAACGTGTTTGCGGATGTTCCAAATGTCGAGGATGAAAATTAGCAAAAATCACTAAGGGATATCTCTGAGCATTTGAACTGCGTTGTGTATTTCTGAACCACCTCAAACTCGTTGAGTTGGATCGTTTAGTTATGTGTCGAAACAGCTTAGCTGATGGTTTCCAATATAACAGTATTGTAGATAATCAGCAGTTGTTCGCTTGACATGCACTTAACCGTCTGTTGCATGCCAGAGAGTATACTGCTGACTGGTATTCTTCTGTCACTCAAGGATGTAACATGGACGAATAATTTTAGCAGGTGCATAATAAAGGGGCTCTTGAAAGGACAGCATGTATTGTTTGAGTGCTCAATTACTGTAGTATAAGAAACTGAACCACGTATCTCTTGACTGTTCATTCAAGGACTTTAGATGCAACAGAAATATGAATTATCGGATGTTAACTTGATATTTTATTTTACGGCCACGCCTTTTAGGAGGACACAGTGATTACAATGTCCCTTATCAAAGGAACGATGGTTTATTACTGGTAAAAATGCATTGCTTAACAAGTCTCGTGGGATGGAAATTGGAGCGAAAAGTGAATTGCAAGATAAAGTGAAAAGCGTTGTGGTGGACTCACCATACAATTTTGTGGAATAACAAAGATGTTCGAGTAGTAAACCTATAAATCCATAAATCCATTGGTTGGACGTTCGGAAAGACACCGTTTGATTGCGTTTTGTAGCCTTTGGCTAACAAGTCATAAAATGAAATCTAAGTGAGACAATGCATCATAAACACGTATTTTTTAATATCGCCAGATTGGAAGCAGAGACAACATAATTAGTGAGGGCGTTCCAAGACGGGCACAGGCGGTAGTAATCCACAATGTGAATAATTTTAATTTGACAACAGGGAACTTTTTGAATCAACGTGTCTTTTGACAACTGGTATGATGCGTCTGCGCCCGGATGTGGAGATGACTTTCTGGACACGATTGTGCAGTACATCTCTTTCATTGTCGCACGGAATACTGCACAGCATTTTTGCAGTTCTTCTTCGGAGGCATGTGAGTAGCAGTTACCAAAGAGAAGCTGAGGCAGGAGATGCTTGCCTCACTAGCACATGAAGCGTCATGCTTAATTCGGCCTTCGTTTAAGGTCAGAGCATCAACTACATGATGCAGTTTGCGTTTCTTCCAAGTGACCACAAACAGTCTGTACATTTTTGAAACGCCAATTTGTTCACATTTGTTAGGCGATGTTTGGCTGTCTGGGCGAGTCATGTTTGCTACATGGCATAAATACATATGGCAGGGTAGAAAAGCTGTTAGTTCAGTGATACGGTGGTTTGATCCATATCATTTTGCTGCGCCCTTTTATGCGCTCAATTTTGCTGGCGGCTATGGAAAAATGGTCAAAATCCCCACATGCTTGTAAGCGTCTGGATGTTGTGTTTGTTGATGTTAGTAAGGCTATTGACAAGGTCCCACCATGCTCGGCTCCTCTTCAAACTCCAGGGAATAGATGTCACTGACAATTTCTTTCTTGGGTCCCCCGTATTTCCTCTACGGTCCCTCCAAGCAGGTTAAAGTGAACCGAAGCGTTTTCTGATTACGTATCATGACCAGTGCGGTCCCCCAGGTGACTGTACTCAGCCCCGAACCTTTCGATATCTTTATCAATCACCTGCCATCGAACTGTAGACCGACTACTTAATCTATGGATTGAGCTATTCAGTCTGGAAGATTTAGACAGAGTTCAGGGGAAACTCGATCTGCTCCAGGACTGGTCAATCAAGTGGCAGTTTACAATGAACCGAGTTAAATGTGCTGTTCTGCCTATACGTGCTCTTGAGCCTTGGAGGCTTAGCAATATCGAGGTTTTCTTGCCTCAACAATGTCAACCAGGAGATGGATCTTGGGTAGATTGTGTCTCCTGATCTCACTTCAATCTATGACACCTAACCGAGGGTCACCTCAGCCTACGGAATGCTTCACGCTATAGGAAGAGCCTTCTCACTTCTGATCCTAGCACTATTCAGACAACTGTTCGCTTCGCATGTGTGCCCAATTCTCGAGCACGGATTGCTTGCTGCTTATCATCACACTAAGTCTGAACGTGACATGATCGCGAAGGTTCAACTGCGTGGATCCTAAGCCGTTGCGGAGTTACAGGACTTATCATTTCCCCTACGGCTTCAACGGCTGAAGCTATTCCGTTTGGATTATCGTCGTTGCCGCGGAGATTTTCACTGGAGACATTCTAAGAGGTGAGCTGGGGAGTGAGCTGCAATAGTTCATAAGTCTCAAGAAAAAATGTACAACTGGAGGCCACTGGTGGAAACTTTGCAAAGCGCGGTGACTCCCTGTTCGATCCGATCTGGCCATATCCACCGGGTAACTGAATAACTGGAACAGCTTGCCGGAAGCCGACGTCCGATGCGGCGACAGAGGAATGTTTCAAACGACCGTTGGATTAACACTCTCGTAGTGCGCAGGGATTTTGCTGCCACTAATACAACCACAATGGTCCTACGCGGAACGTTGTTTCGCAATGATCCCAACAAGCTTCGCAGCGGTAGGGAAGTGATGGAGCTTACAAAGGAACTTCTTTCTGCTCTCCACCAAACAATGAACCAATGAATTACTTATAATTTCATCGAAAGCCTAAGTTGAGTTCTCGACGGAGTTTTTGAATTCAGCCATTGATGTTACCATTGAAATATTGCACTATTCATTGTAAATACCTTTAGTTTGCATGATTAATTTTACCCTTTGTTCAATTGAATCAGTTACACAGTTACCAATCTTAACGTTTTCGGTTGAGTATTTGACGAGCCTTCAAGATACGGTGCAAAAGTAGCTTCCTGTTAAGTGTGACGCAAGACGAGAAATCCTTTTAAAAGTATAAGCAAGAAATGTAATTAGGAATCAAACACCGTCACGTTAAGAGGGCACAAGTTTCGTAGACTGCATTCAGCAAAATAAGATCACTTCATGGAAAAATTATTGACCTAGCAAATACTAGTCAGTTGATGTTGCAAGAAACGTGGTTGCCATTCTGGCATTGGTGATGAATTCTTTAATCTCATGATTAACACCACATTAAAGTCAACGGCCCAGGATACTTCCAACATCCTGTAGGAGATGTCCCTCGGTTACATGAAAAATGATTAGTGTAAATCGGTATCAAGTCTCTAGCAGTACTCAACAAATTTCATATGCCGTCACCTATTGCAGGGATACACAAGGTTTCTGAGTGGTCGTTGCGAACGCGTGTGTACCTCCGGACATAACACCGTTCGAGCTGCAAACGTTTGCAAAGCATATACATTATAGGTGCAAACGTAAGTAGAACGGTCCATCTGTCTTCTCGAAGGCGATTTCAATAGGAGGGACATAACGTTGTGAACAGCAAAGATTTAACCCAGGGACGTACAAATTTCTGTCCGCGGGATAAATGAATTCTGACTTCAAATGTTAACTAGAACTTTGGCCTTATTGAAAAAATTCACTTCTGGGAAGAAAACATTATATCGATTACAGAAGGGATGACTTTAAGAATGCAAAATTCGACAGCTTCAGATGCTCGTACAAATTAATGCTTTAGTACTGTTACTTTTTAACTAACTAGAAGAAGTCAACCAAGCAGTTTTACAGAAAGATCATAACAAAATGGAAAAGAATGCGTTCGTAAACTTTTACATATATATATATATATATATATATATATATGACAAGTGCTCCATGCTGAGGCTGATTTCGCATTCATGATGCTTCTTCACCGCAGTTGGGCTAAACCAACTTACACTTAAACTAGTTCTTTTTAATGTGGATAAAATTCATTACATTTTATTTGGTTTATCCTGCGTACTTGATAAACTGCTCCCAACTTACACACGTCGCCCTTGCAAATTGTGGTAGCCTTGCGTAATTTTATCGTGCTTGCAATGTTCTAACTAACTTTCGGACATTTTGTACTTATCGTGTATTCACATTTAACCACCTTCTTCCATATGCTCATTTAGCGAGTATTTATGTCGTCATATGCGTTTACTTTATTCCATATCGGCATTTCGAATGATTGGCTGTTGTTTGACATCCCAGGTGTGGCTGCGCTTGATGTGCATGTTGACAACGTGCCTACCTGTCTACTACCCACTACTTCGTCCATACTGGCTCCAGGAGACACTTGGTCGTTGCTGGAGGGGACGGGGTGCACTGTCTTTGTGGTCGTGCTGGGTTTGAAAAGCGGTTCCATGCACCCAGTGTGGAGCGGACTACCGTCCAGCCACCGCATTTTGTGCGGTTGAATTCCCTATCGAAGCTTGCTTGTGTTTGACTGCGAACGAGTGTGGCCGGCTCCGTTGATGAAACGTGGCTCCCATCCACATGCCTCCCGGTCTTATTCCTTCGGGTTTACACTGGATATGGGGTGTGGTTGGAGCTGTGGGTGGTGCAGCGCAAGCCATCCATGGTCCCTCTGGAGGCGCAGGCGTCCTCTGGCTGGCCACAGTAACAGGCAACTCCGAAACCGGATGCCGCCAACCATATATATGACAAGTTAAGGTTAGATAACTTTAATAACGGGCTGTCTGTTGTATATGTTATCTCGGTCATTAAAATTAATTATGTTATCCTTTAGTTTAACGCATTTCCTTAACCACAACAGTTTCACTTTGATGATTATTTAATCTCACAAAAAGCAAAAGTTTTCTACCACACTTGGAAAACTCATGATAAAGGCGAACTGCGATGATACAAAATTATGGATTTATAATACATTTGTCAAGCCGATTTTTCTTCTTGTTGAACAAATGAGAACTTGACTAATAAGGAAAGTTAGTGACGAAGGGTGCAGCTTTCAGGAGAGCTGGAAACTGGAGTATATTGCGTAGAGCTAGTAAATACTAGTCGGAAACGGCGCGTACAATTAATCGCGGATATCAGAAGGCAGTTGGAGTCGGACACAGAATATCTGTTCGTTAGGCTAGAATAAGACCCGGACAGATGAAGCAAGACAAGAGCAGCACGTTGGAGAGGGAACTAACAAGATGCTTAGGTATCAAACCGGATGTAGGTCAACATTGACTTTTTGTAGGAGGGGTGAAAACAGGAAAGAACAGGGTAAAATTGGTCATCAGCGAAATTATACTTAAACGATAGTAGTTATCATTTGAAGAGCTACATATCAACCCCTATCAGGCGGGACAGACAAGCCTTCGAAGTCGGAAATGACGGGTGAATCGGTTTGTAGGAAAAAATTGTGCCGAGTGAGTGGGCATGCGGGTCACATGAAGGTTCACCAAAGTTTGGTCCTGTCTGTGCCGTTTGTGCTTTATTATATATGGATTGCAGGGCAGGGTGCATTTCGGGGAGCCGTTGGAGCGGACTTGTCGGACTACCAAAAAAGGGATAGCCCAGAAAATTGCAAAAGGACGTCAAACTCCGCTACTGCCAAACGGTGCGCTTGGGAGTGTTCAATCCCCACGCCGCACCATACCTTGCGCCAGAACGACCCTCGTCCCACGGAGAAAGACCATAGTTCCACGAAGAAACGACCGTGGTCGATATACAAAGTGATCACCGTCCCATGTAGAAAACGAGCAACCTTTGCGTCCGGATCCTCTTTGAATGTGCCGATCCTCGAAAACTTGGCTCGTATGGACCAGTCGATCAGAACGGAACGTTGGGGCATGTAGAGAGGTAAAAATAGAAAAATCTGTGCGGAAAACGCCATAAAGTATGAGTGTATGATCTCTGTGTTTAGAACTTTTGGTTTTTGATTACTTTTTGTGAAAGAGTATTTCGCAAGTTTCTGACCTTTTGTTTTCAATTATCAACCGACCATAAAATCTGGCAAATATATACAATATCCATAACCCAAACGTACTTACACCGGTCATATTTGGAACAACGAACAGGCTTACGCCCCTCCCGACCACAGCGATTGATCGTGGGAGGTGGAGGTCTAGATTCAGGGGACGTCGGGACAACTGTTGCTTGTACACCGAGATCGTTGTTTGGTTGAATTACACTAGGATGCTGAACGTTGCTGCGGTGAGACGTGACGTCGCACGAAGCACTACAAGACGCAGTAGGCGAGGTGGTTTCTTGCATAAGGACATGCTTCAGACGGTTGCTGGTGACGACCTTGCGTCGGCCACCGTGGTCTTTAGTGTACGTCTCATTCGCCAGGTGTAACAATTTGAATGGTTCTATCTATGGCGGCTGAAGTGGCTGTCGATCATCATCTGCGCGAAGAAGGACGTGTGAACACGTAGTCACCTCCTCGGGCACGCATACTGGCGTCTTCTGAGATCTAGGAGCTGGTAGACGTAGCTCACTCATCTAGTGAGAAAATCGATCAGTGTAACTTCCGTAGTCAAAAGTGTAAGTAGACGGGACTGGTGCTACCAACTGTCCGGGCAACCGCAGGTTGCCGCCTTATACTAACTGCGCTGAGGTTGCATCGAAATCGGTTTTAACTGTGTTTCTTAAGCCGAGGATGATTAGATGAATTGTTTCAGACCATGGAGAATCTCCACGAACACATTGCCCGGACTTCCATTGGCGGTAAAAAGCGCCCTATCATACCGTTAGCGGCCGGATAATACGCCGTGGTCTGCACTTGCTGATAGCCTAAATCTTTAAGCAACGTGGCAAAAGTCGACAAAAAAGTGTGACCAATTGATCGGTGGTCAGGATGGCGGACAGCCGTATTGAGATACCCAGTGATCCAGAAATCATTCGCTACCGTTTTCGAAGAACAGTTAGCTATGAGAATAGCTTTCTACCACCTAGTGAGTCGATCGACAAAGGTCAGCAGATATACAGAGCCTTCCGAAGCGGCAGAGGACCTAATCGTTCGATGTGCACTTGGTGAAAAGGTGCGTCTGACGCGGAAAATGTTCCTACCGGACTTTTTGTGTGCTTATGCACATTCGCGCGTTGACACTGAAGCCAAGCAGCTGCACAAGTACAAACTCCGCGATTAAAATTGCGCCAGACGAACCGTGTAGTTACGATTTTAACCGATGCACAAATGCCTGGATGAGATTAGCCGTGCAATGGGGTCGAACACGGTCTGCCAAAACGCGTGTGGGACGACTGGGCGAGGCGTGTCCAGAGATAAATTGCAAGTATAGTTCCGTCCTGATGATGTTAGCGGAACTAGTTTGTATATATCATTAAATCGCGCTGCGGCCATTGGCTATCAAGTAGATATCGGCCCTGGCGTCCGCACATTTCGCTTGAATTCGAGAAGGTGCGTCAGCTACGGTGTTATGCACACCTGAGACGTCACATATCAGTAGTAAACTGAGCGATATAATCTAGGGGGCTCGATTCTCTCGAGGATTATTGGTTGGTATGCGAGCTAAGCACCTAAGTCAGGGGATTGTGATCGGTGAAGAAGCAGATTAGCGGCTTTCTAAGACATATCGCAAATGACCTTTGGATAAATAAATAAATAAATAAATAAATATGTACCGGAAAGTATTGTAACGAGATTTGGCAGGTGGCAAAGTTTGGAGAAAAATGACAATGGCTGCCAAACATCACCTACCTTTTGTTGTAAGACATCCCCAACTGCTACGTCAGAAGCGACGGTACTGAGCGACAATGTGGCTACTGGGTCTTGATGCTCTATAGAAGCTATGTTAGCGATAGTTTTCTTTCAGAGTCTGGAAGGCGGCGAGTGTTGCAGCAGGAAAATTGAACCCTTGAGCTTCCCCTGGAAAAGGTTCGTGAGAGGTTGCATAAGCAAAGTGCAACTAGGTAGGAAAGGCGACAAACGTTAATGATGCCATCAAAGTGCCTTAGCTGTTTAAAAAAGTGAGGCTCGGGACAAGCAATGATGGCCCTAATTTTATCCTGTAGTTGCAAGACGTCTGCAGGAGAGATAATGTATGCAAGAAAACTAACCTAATCGACTGTAAGAGAACACTTTTCTGCGATCATCAACTTGAGCTGAGATAAAGGATCAAAAAAATCGAACGAAGCGTAAGTACATCTAGCGTGAAGAACTCGCGATTAAGATGTCGTCGAGGTAGGCACAAGTGAATTTTAGGCCGCGGCAGACTTAGTCGATGAAGCGCTGAAAAGTTGGCGCAGCATGCTTTAGACGGAATGGAATGCGCAGAAACTCAAATAAACCAATGTTTTTGTCACGGCAGTTTAAGCAATGCCCGCGGCAGCTACCGGAAGTTGGTTGTAAGCATCACCAACTCGATTTTACTGAAAAAGATTTTATCTGCCAGACTAGCGGTATGGTTAATGATATGTAAGATGGAGTAGGATCATACGTGGTGACGTTGTTTAGATATTGATAATCACTACAAGGTCCCCAGTCCATCATAGTCCTTTCGAAACCATTTGGAGTGGTGACACTCATGGGCTGTCGACTGGTCTTATGATACCGGGAAAAAGCATGTGATCGAATCCAGCTCTTGCGGCACGTACCATGTCGGAGGCCAGTCGTCTTGGTCGGGCACTCGTTGACGGACCGCGCGTGAAGATGTGATGAACGAACTTTTGTGGTGACTGACGGAAGCTCTGTTGCTGGTCGTACTAGTCGCCTGATTTCAGACAGTAAGCTCGCATAATCTGAAGGTACATCGTTTATTCGGAACCCGGGACTGATTATCTGGACGTCCGTAAGAACGCCTTCAACCCCTAGTTTGGTACGGTAGTCTAAATGTCTGTGGCTACTAGCATCAACCATCAGCAAAGAGGCCGGAGGAAGGAAATAGCGATAATAGCAAAGCGAACAGACGCAACCATGAAAACCCACTGGAAATCCTGGCGAAGATTGAGGTCCAGATTCATCATACGCTGACCGAATGAAGCTGTCGGAGAAACGTTGGCCGCAAGCAGGTTGTACGTAGTGTTTGCGGGCTTGTCCTTCGCGTTCGCATGAATGACTCTGACTTCCGCTCTCTTATCGAGGTGGAATGTGATGGAAGAACCTCGATCATTAAGGTAAAACAAGCGATTTGTTTGGTTATTGACGGATACGTTGATCGTGCTAGTATGCGGGCTACTCGCTTTTCCTGAAACGGCTAAATCTTGTTTAATGCAGGACAACGTGTAGCTCTTCCACAGTTTTGGAAGTTATACCAATATAATTGTTCGACAGAGCTGGTAGTGTCGAAATGAAAACTTGCAGAGCAAATGCTGCACGTGCATGTCCAACGAGACTTACGCGATGCAAGCACTGACGAGCCGCAAAGAACGGCAGCCAAAACGTGGTCTGTATCTGACTGTGACATGCGCTGCTTTGAATCTATCATTGCTGCTGGCCTGCTGCAAATTAGCGCAGTTTCTTTGTCTTTAATATCAGATCGGCTTGACTGCTTGGAACAAATATGAGACTCAGTTTTAATTGGTAAGAATAAGCCAACGGAGTTTACTGGTGGACTGCTGAGGAAGATGTTGGAACACAGCGTCTGCATTGGTAGCTAATTTTTTCATGGACTTATCCAGAAACATGGAAAGCATAACCGTCCACGGCTATTGGAGATCTGCGAAGCATAGTTACTTTATCGCTTCTCGGCACAAGAATGAGGAACCAACGATGCAATTAATTTTACGTAGCATCGTCGACGGCTTACAATCTACAAACTTGAGACCGTTGAGCTGTTCAAATCGACCTTGTGCGCTGGGCTGTAACTCTTTTAGAATCGCTTGCTTCACCGTTTCATACTTTGCCTCATTCGATTGGCAGAGTAGAATGTCCTCAACTGATGTCACAACCGACGAAGGAAAACGTGGGACGAGCTGATTTTACCTCGGACGGTTGATATTCACGCCCTTATTTCTCAGTTCGATCTCGAATAGCACAAACCAAACCTCCGGGCTGGGTTCCAAGAAACTTGGAAATGCCAAGGTAAGCGTCTTTACGCTGCAAAACAACATATATGCCACTTTCACAATGTGAATCATAAATATCAAGGATGATCAACACGCGATGTAACCACTAAACTTACGCAATAAACAAGTGAATAGAAGTAAATAATCAAGAAAAAGAAAGGAACTCGCCAAGAAATACAAACGACGAAACTTTTAAATTCGCGCGGGCAAATCGGGATCAACAATTTGTAAGACTAGTAAATACTAGTGCAAGCCAGTTCGCGAAAATAAGTGTGGGTATCAGAAGGCAATTGGGGTCGGACACAGCGGACTGTTTTCGAAGTGCTAGGATAAGATGCGGACGGATGAAGCGAGACAAGAACAGCACGTCAGTGCGGGAACTTACAAGACGGTCAAGTTTCAAGCCGGATGTAGATCAACGTGGAGGTTTTGTAAGAGAGGTTAAACAAGAAAGAATAGGGTAAAATTGGTCATCAGCGAAATTGTACACAAAAGATAATAGTTATACTTTGCAGCACTACAATTTTACCTGAACTACCGAACAAGTTAATGTGTTTGAATGGTTTGGAGAGCCTCTTTTCCTAGGATTTCAATATCAATTAGTAAACCAAGCGAACAATATATACCATAAGAATTGACTAAAAACGAGAGATGTGCTAATCTTAAGCAAATAAGATTCGGGAGAACTTCACAGCAAAACATGTCGCAAGAATTGGTCGGTCGAGTGGTAAAGCGACAAAGGTAACTTATCAAGTGGCAAAACTAATAACGAAACAACGCTAGCAATTTAATAAAAATGAATTAGTCAAGAAAAGTGGAACGCAGATTTGAAAAATAAATGAGCACTGAACATTGAAGTTTTAGTGTATGCTCTCTCACAGCACTGTGTTTCGCAAAATGGAGGACAACTCCATCCATAATCAGGAGATAATAAATAATAGTAAAAGTTGGCAATCTAATTAGCTTGTTAAGCAAGAACGATTGTGTCTGATTCTGCCCAGCATTTCTATGTTTTAAAGAGTTAACGATTAAGGATTTTCGGGATTTGTAGAGCCCGTCATGTGTCTTAGATTGTGACACACAAAATCAATCGTGGCCTCCGTGGACTTTGAATTCAGTCTCTGCCAATACGGTCACTGGGACCATCACCGAACTGAAGGCATTCGGTGCGGATATTTCTCATCCCTGCACTCCACGACCGTAAGCTTCGACTTTGTTTAGACACATCAGGTAGAGATAAAAGTGCTGGGTGTAAACCTCAGCGCATATTGCTTGGCGGTATTTCCACGATAACTAGGCCATTGAGCTCCGGAAGCAATGTTTTACACAGTGGTTAGAAGATTTTTGCGTTCTGAAGCACATGCCGTGTGTCTTTGATGGCGACATGAAATCTCAATCGTGAATTTTATCGCATTTGTTGTTAGCCACTACCAATATATTCACCAGGACCGTCAACGAAGTGGAGGGTTTCACTCTGGCTATCTTCCATACCGGCACTCCAAGAGCGACGGTTTAGATTTGTTAAGACTCACCAGGTATTCATAGCCGAGCGGGTAGTGGAACTCGGCTCATATTGCTTGGCGGATGTTCGCATGTTCACTAGGTCATTGAGCCCTAAGAGTAGTGCTTTACACAGCGGTTAGTAGATATTCGTGTATTCGAGACGTTGAGGTGTGTCTTGGATTGCGACAGGCAATTTCAATCACAGCATTGGCCGAATTTAATTCAGCATCTGGAATAAGAGCACTGGAACCGTCAACGTGCTGCAGGGTTACGGTGTGGATCTCTCCAATTTCTGCACTCCACGACCGACGGTTACGAGTTTAACTAGACTACTCGGGTAGGGATAGCATAGCTAGGATTAAAACAAGGCGCATAAAGCCTGGCGGCTATCGCCATGATCACTAGGCCATTGAGCTCCGCGAGTAGAGTATAACATAACGGTTAGAAGTAGATTTAGGGACTTTGAGCATCCGACGCTTATCCTCGTTTGCGACACACAATCCCAATCGTGGCTACGGTTGACTCTGAAGTCAGCCTCTGCCAATACGGTCACCGGGAAGTCAGAGAAATGGAATGATGAATGGTGAGAGTGGAACTAGACGCTAAACAGCTATCTCCGTGATCAACCGGCCATTGATATCCGTGAACAGTATTGATACAGCGGTTAGAAGTAGATTTTTGGGATTTGGTGCACCTGCATTTTGTCTAGGATTGTGACACGCAGTCTCAATCGTAGCCTGGGTTTAATATGACCAAAAGCGTCTGCAAATACGTTCACTGGGACCGTCACCGAATTGGAGGGATTTGGTGTAAGTCTCTCCAGTACTTCACGCCACGACCGACAGTTTCAAAATATGTTTTAGATTCATAAGTTATCGATAGCCATGCTAGGAGTGAAAATACGTTCATCTTGCTTGGCGGTTATCGTCATGATCACTAGAATATTTGCTTTGCTAGTAGTTTTGGACACAGCGGTTAGAATTACACTTTCGGGTTTTGAGGAACCGGCGCTGTGTCACTGATTGCTACACGCAATCACTATCTTTTCATCTGTTGGCTAAATAAGACTCTGTCAATACGGTCACTTGGACCGTCACTTAAACGTAGAGTTTTGGTGGGGTACCTTCCGAACCCTACAATTCACGACCCTCGGTTTCGACTTTTTTCATTTTCATATGATAGAAAAAGCCGATCTGCGTATAATGACTGGCGGCTATCGCTATGTTAACTAGACATTTGAACTTTGAACAGGTTTTTCCCATCGGTTAGAGGTATATTGTCTGGTATTAAAGTACCAACCGTGTATTCTTGTTTGAGAAACACAATCTCAATTGTGACATTGGCTAACTTTGAATGCAGCCTCTGCCAAGATCATCATTAAGCCCGTCACTGAATTAAAGTATTTTGGTTTGGCTCTCTCTCATCCCAACACTACACGACTGACGGTTTCGAATGTGTTTAGATTCATACGGTAGGAATAGCAGATCTGGATGTGTACTTTGGTGCACGCGGCTTGGGGAATATCGCCAAGATAACTAGACTGTTGTTTATGACGAGCAGTATTTTGCACAGGGGGTGAAGTTAGCTTTTCTTGTATTTGATCACCTACTGTGTGTCTTGGATTGCGATACGTAATCTCAATCGTGTCGTTAGCTGACTTTGAATTGCACCTCTGCGAATTCGATCACTGTGATTATAATCGAAGTAGAAGGTTTTGGTGTGGCTCTCTCCCATTCCCGCACTGCACGACCGTTTTCTTCTTTGTTTATATCCCTAAGGTAATGATAGTCGAGCTGGCAGTGGAACTCGACACACTGCTTGGCGGCTATCGCCATGTTAATCAAGCCCTTAAGTCCTGTGAGCGGTGTTGATCACAGAGGTTAGAAGTAGCATTTTGAGATTTAGAGCCTCCGCCTTTTGTCTAGGATTGTGTCACGCAATCTCAGTATTGGCCTACGTTAACTATGAAGACAGTCACTGCAAATACGGTCACCGGGACCGTCACCGAAGTGGAGGCTTTCTGTGTAACTCACGCAATCCTTCAATCCAGACCGATGCTTACGACTTTGTTTAGTCTCATTAGGTCGAGATATCCGAGCTGGGAGTAAAACTGGACGCATAATACTTAGTGGCTTTCGCTATAATCACGAAGCCATTGAGTTCCGTTAGAAGTATTTGACACAGCAGTTAGAAGTATATTATCGGGAATTAGATCATCCGACCAGTGTCTTAAATGACGACATGCAATCCCCATCATGGCCTCGACAGACTTTGAAGTTAGCCTACTGCTAAAATAAAATGGAGCGTGAAGGAAGTGCAGCTTCTCGTTATAGTCATGTTCCATCCCTACACTCCATATGCCGGTTTCGTTTTCGTTTATACTCGCCAGATAAAATTGGCCGTGGTGAGAGAGGAATTAGACGCATAGTGCTAAATGGCTATCTCCGTGGTCAATAATTCATTGATATCCGAGAGCAGTGTTGATGCAGCGGTTAGAAGTAGATTTTTGGAATTTTGTGCATCTGCCTTTTGTCTAGGATTGTGATGCATAATCTCAATCGATGCATGGGCCGAAGTCATCGTTTGTCAATGCGGTCACTGTGACTGTCGGTTACGTTGTGTGTTTCGGTATGGCTCTCTCGTATCCCTTCTCTCCAACACCCACAGTTCCCTCTTTGATTATACTCAGCAGATAGAGATAGCCGAGCTGGGTTTGTAACCCGACGCTTTTTTATCGGTTATGTCCATGATTTCAAGACCAATGAGCTCTGCAGGCACTGTTTGACCCAGCAGTTAAAGGTAACTTTTCATGCTCTGGTCTTCTGACCTGTGTCTTAGATTTCGAGAAGCCTTTTCATTCGTGGACTCGGCAGACTTTGTAGTTTGCCGCTGCAAATACAGTCAGTGGGACCGTCACCGAAGAAGATGGTTTCAAATTGTTAACCTTCTATATCAGCACTTTGCTACTGAAAACTCGTCTATGTTCAGACTTATCAGGTACCGATGGTTGAGTTTGCGATGAATCTAGGCACATAGTTCCTTGCGGCTATCGCCATGATAAATAAGCCGTCTGTCTCCGCGAGCAGTGGTTAGAATTATATGTTTCTGTCTTGGAACACGCGCCGTGTGTGTTGCATTGCGAGAAGCAATCTTGATTGTGGCCTTTTCCGAATTTGCTGTCAGACTACGCAAATACGGTCACTGGAATCGTCACTGAAGTTCAGGGTTTCGGTGTGGTTACCTTGCAACACTGGACTCTATGACCCGCTTTTCGTCTCGGTATAGACTCATTAAGTATAGCTAGCCTAGCTTGGGTGGAAACTGTTAAACTGTGCATGGAGGCTACAGCCATGATCTGCAGGCCATTGAGCTCTGAGAGAACTGATTGACACAGCTGTTGGAGAAATAATTTCAGGTACTTAAACACCTGCCGTTTGTTTAGCATGTGACAAGCACTCTCAATCGCGACCTCGGCTGACTTTAAAGTTAGCTTCTGCTAACAGGCTCAATGTGACCACCGAATTGAATGACTATGGTGTGGATCTCTCTCAGTCTCGCACTCCACCTGACGGATTTGTCTTTGTTTACACTCATCAGGTAGAGATAGCCGAGCTGGGAGTGGACCTCGGCGCATAGTGCTTGGCGGCTACCGCCATGAACACTAGGCCATTGACCTCTGACAGCAGTGTTTGACACGGAGGTTAGGATAATATTTCGGGTTTTGGAGCACCTGCCGTGTGTCTTGGATTGCGACGCGCAATCTCAATCATAGCGTCGGTTGGCTTTAAAGTCAGCCTTTGCCAATACAGTCACTGGGACCGTCAATGAAGTGAAGGGTTTCGGTGTGGCTGTCTTCCATCCTTGTACTCCACCTGACGGATTCGTCTTTATTTAGACTCATCAGTTAGAGTTAGCCAAGCTGAGAGTGAAACACAGCGCATATTGCTTGGCGGCTATCGCCTAATCACTAGGTGATAGTGCTTTGCAAGCAGAGTTCGACACAGCAATTAGAAAAAGATTTTCGGGTTTTGGACCATCTGACCTGTGCATTTGATGGCGACAGACATTTTTAGGCGTGATTGGGAAATTACGTCACCTGCATGTATTTGTTTACAACGGTCTATGAATAAACATAAGGCTACCAGAAACCATGGGACTCAAAAGAAGCACAGAAAAAGTAAAGAAAACACAACAAAACGCATCAAAGTCCATGGTTTCGTCAGAGGTCGAGATACTACCCGGTTGCCCAAGCGGAAGTGGGGTGATGACTTAGGAGACATCACCCCGAGCCTTTGGCTGAATAGCCTGCCGTAAGGCAAGAGCCGGTGACTGATTGTTTCAGTTCATACGCCTTTCGTTTGTTCCTTTGTCAAACAGGGGCCCATGCTCTCCATAATTTCAGCACCAATTTGGTGGAATACAATGCTTTGCAAGTAGGAAAGAAGCAAAGGGGTGGTGTTTTTATTTAGTGGCGAATGCCATCCGCCAAGTCACAGTGTTGTTAAACGGAGAGATGTGGCTTTTTATAGGGAGAACTCTTGCCAGGCGAAAACCTCACCACGTCCTGGAACACTGCCGCTGAACCGTTTGCTGGAAGGGAAAAATCCCGAACTACCCAGCTGGCATCAAGCACATTTTGTCGGCAAGTGAGCCTAATTGACCTCTAAGATGTTTACGGCCAAACAAGTGTTTTGCTTACCTTTCCTCTACAAGCACTTCCCTCGAAATATTTTGTACAAAATGTCCTGCATTTATATTGGACGGTGCACCAGCCATGATCGTTGAACATGTTTGTACTATCAAATGTTTGTTTTTTTCAATTTTTCGTGTGGAGGGGCATAGCAAAGTGATCACATTGTGCCATACACCATCAACTTGATTTTTCTAAATTTCTTTGGTTTGATCATGCTATAAAGTGTGTGATAAATGTTAGCAACTGTCTTTATTTTAAAGCCCTGTTGCATCGACTGTTTCAGCAGTTTCTACTCTACATTAAATGTTAATATAGTGAGGTCTTATTTTGAAATGGTGTCGAGGGAGTGCAATTCATTTCCGCTACCCTCTTAAACAAGAAATTAGACTATTCATGGAATATAGCGGAACATCAATGCCATAACTAGGTGCTCCTGCTTCACTGGCTGATTTTCAAAGTTCGACTGATAATACACAGCTCATGAACATGTTGAACGCGAGTCTTCAGGGTCAAAACGCAGTGATTAGCAAATTGCATTTACATAGCAAGGTCAGTAGGAATAAGCTGCAATTTTTCCAAAGACAACTGCCTCAAAAGCAAACCAGTACCAGCGGCGCTATCAAGACTTTGCAGGAAGGGAAAAATGATTGTTATTTGATCAAAAGTCAGGGAAAGCAAACATATGTTTTGGATAATTCATCTTCAGGATTATACAATTATATACAAATCAAAATGTGCAGACAGACATTACAACTGGTTACTACAAGAGCGAGTTAATTGGATGCTGACAGCGCTGTCTGTTAAGCCACGACAACCGACTCGCGTGTGGACCTGGTGTGTCCGTGTCACAGGCCGTTTGGGCCCTGGTCATTCCCAATCCTTCAGTTAGCTTAACTGAACACATAGCTCCGGTTCATAAAGCCGGATCGCAATTTCTTAATCGGCTTCTAGTAGTCGCTTGCGCACGTAGTTCGAGCGATGGTTTGGTTGTTATTTAGTATTCGTCTTTCTCTGTGAATTCACAGGTGTTCTAGGCCATAAATAATTGAAGCTCAATGAGTTGCAATTTGATGTGGAATGCCGCAGTCCGCTACAACAGCACTCTTATCAACTTTTTCCGCAAGCTGGATAAAAAGACATATTCCGTGAGATCTAAACGTTGCTAAGGAAAACCAGGATGTTTGGGTTGACATAATTATATAGGCGAAATAATTATATTTGGTTTTTAATATGGATCGTGTGAAGACAACGACTAAATGCTCACATCTAACGTGTTTAACTTGTATATCACCAAAACCCAGTGTCATTGGAACTCACAGTCTGTGTGTA
>CALYDF020001705.1:0-67010 GCA_944474145.2 Dicrocoelium dendriticum
AGCTGTTTTAAGAAGGTAGTAACCTGACTATAAGGCACTAACTGTTATAGTAATTTCATCCTAATTGCTGTCTCCTTAGCCTAAACGAGGTAAAGAAACGACCGATTCCGTTTGGTTCTGCACAGAGTGCATGACTAATCCATTCGTCAGATGCGTACTGATGTGGGTGCAGAAGTGAGCCAGCCAGACATATGTTGTAGAGCAAGCAACTGCCGAAAGACCTGCCGCACTGGACTCAGAGGAATTGGGGCCTCTAGCTGGATGTACAACAGCAAACTTCAATTAGGACAGAGCAGCCAAACCGGGAGTGAGAACGGTGGTCAAGAGTTGGGCATTTCAACCAAGGTATGAGCCCCGCCACTAATTCCGCTCTCGGACAGAATACTACATCAAGATCGCTAAAAGACCAAAAACATACGCTTCCATTGGTGCCACTCACATGCCAGGGATACTATCCACCATAGCCTCGAGCGCTGTCAAACTAGGAAAAGTTATGGCCACCAACACAACTAGAGGACCTAGTGGGCCACCTGTTGTCGCACTATAAAAGGCAGGCACACCTTCAAAAAGGTGAACACTGAACAGTATCATAATTCCCTTGTTGTTATATGCTCTAATGTGTTCGAATTAAAGGCGAACTCTGTCAAAGGCAAACTGCTAGACGACCAGAAACTGTGGGAAGTTATGTGCCAATTAATCGGAGGCCAAGCAAAGCCGCCCAGTATGATGTGGCTCGTTCCTCATGCAAGCTCGGCACAATATGGTGAACCACGACTACTCCAATTAACTCTTCCGTCATAGCTGAAGCAGCGACCTCTACTTGCCAGTTACTCGCCTCCGAACAACTCGATGCATTGTTTGCCTTTTGCCAGCTGTTCTATGGAGCGAACACCAGAAGCGCGAACTAAACTCGGACGACTACCGTAAAAAAGGCGTAAAGTCGCCCCTTGTCAACGGTGTCCCCGAGCTTCAGACTCCGCGCGAGCTAGAGGCCAAAGCGCTTGACTGGGGCAAATGGCGCTTCATCCGCGAAGTACTTACACTCAAGAATGTGATCGTCGACTAACTACAAAGGTGGCGGTCCACGAGGGATAAAAGTAACACAGCAACCCAACCGCAAGGCGGAAAATGTGAGATACACTTGGCTAAAATGCGCAAGTAGCTGCCATCCGATGTACGTACAATTTCCATGAACGTCAGCCACATATGGATGAGCTAACGCTGGGCATGCAGTCTTTGTGTGCAACCTAATCAGCAGGTCCCTTAGAAACGGGATGCCGTCAAAACACGTTGTCAGCGAGAGGAGTTCTAGGTTTTTAACCCACCTACTGACACAGTACTCTATATGCCAACCCGGAATTTCCCCGGGTCCTACTAGTAAGGTACAAGAAAAAACGGCTGGCAGACGACCTCACAAGTGTCAGCAAAATCCTCACACAGAGGCAGCGTCTACAAATACACGGCTAACCTCTGACGATCTCACTTGCTTGTATACAAACGATCGAGGTCTTAACACTAAAGCAACTGATTTTCCACTTCTTGGGATATGGTCATGAGACCCGAAACGTAGCTGTAAACTGAGATCATTGGTGATTAGATTGGCCTACCCGGCATGACTATCCCACGAAACCTTTGACCTAGCAGAGGAGGCCGAGTGTTTTCGTGTTACGAATCTGATCTGCATATCCATATCAGCGACAATCCAGATACGCAAGTTGTCGTTTCTGTCTTCTGCCGCCTGCATATGGAACGTGGTGACGTATGTTTACTGCTTCCCAATGTCCACCATGGCAATGGATCACCGCGTGGCTAATCCTGGCACGGCCGTACGGTAACCTCCTTTTGGTGGGGGACTTAGAAATGCACAATGGAAATTCCAGCTTCACTCTGGGAATAATCCAAAGCGGAGTTAAAATAAGTAATCGCAGCAGTATCGCTCTACAACCTTGTCGCCGCTTCCACAAGACTCAGAACAGTCGACTAACCATTTGAATAAACTTTGTGTTCCCAAAAGCGGAACTAATGATAGATGATGTAAACATAAGTGCAGCGCTTAGTACTAGAGATCACCAATGTTGTTCTCTCGGTACCTCTGATACGCAGAATACATCTGCGAAAACAGCGAGGAAATTTACATCTTTACTCATGGCGGTGCACACTATTACCTCGTTCAAGAAAATAACTGGTCATTCTTATCTGGGCAGCCTCCCGATGTCAACTGGAAGTAATGGGTCACCCAGTTCACCGCGTTAGTAACATACTTGCTGGAAATCAAAAGCTTTCGTATGAAGCAAACCAGGCCCTTCCTGAGGAGCGGGACACGAAAATGTATTGTCCAGTTCTACGTGGAGTAGATAGTCTGACGCACAATTCACATGATGTGGTGAACCCGCTTCGGCAACAATATACCCGCGGCTTCAACACGGAATCATCACCTTACCCGTTCATGATACGGCTCACAATGTCCCCAGGATTTAGCCACCTATTCCCCACTGCTGCAAACGTGCTGAATAGACTACTGTCCATGCGCGAGCGCCGCTCTCCTGAAGTAGGCAATATCAGACCGAAGGCATTGAAAACATTTAACATGAACGTTACCGAACCGTTAGCCCGTTTCTTCTAGCGAAGCCGTCCAATCACTCTCCTTCCAGTATTATCTAAGTTTATGAAAGCTATACTCACAGAACTGCTCGTGGGATACCTTGAAAGCAACAACATCCTGGTGTCACAGCAGCACGGATTCTGCCGAAGTCGCTCCTGCATAACAGCTTTGTTACTAGCCAAAAAAGGTTTGACGAAATCAGCTAATGCCACACAAGGATTTGACGTCGTATACTTAGACTTCTATAAACCAGCTGATCGCCTGGACCATCAGATACTTCTTTAGAAACCTTGAAGCTATGGAATAAGCGACCCTGTGCACGGTTGGATAAGCAACTTCCTCATTCAGATTTAGCTGAATGTGAGAGTTCGCAAATCCGTCTCCGACATAATTGAAGTCCGGTGTGATGTGCCTCATGGGTCGGTGCTGGGACCACGTCTGTTCTTAGTATTCATCAACGGTGCTCCAGTTAGACTTCTTATTATTTTCAGACGACATCAATATCTGGAATGACATCAAGACAGTGGCCGACACCGCGTCCCTGCATAGGAATTTCGAAAGTGCCTAAACGTCGTCAGCTGAAAAGCGGCTGCCGTTTAAATTTACGAAATGCAAGGTACTGAGCACACGCCATCAGTGTACAGATGTATATCGATTAAAAGAGCAGTTGCTGCAACAAGCAAAGCAAGAAAATGCCCTAGGGAAAATCGTGCAGGATGACCTCGCCTGCTCGAAACAGGCCGAAAAAGGCATCGAGAAGAGCCAGTCAGCACCTTGGCCTCTTACAAGGGGCATTTGGGTATCTCGAGCCATATATCTTCCCACAAATGCTGAAAGCCTATGTGAAACTCCGCTCCATCTAGGTCTAACGGCCTTGGCGCAAACATGATGCTGCTGCGCTCGAAGCTCTACAATTTAGAGCGACGAAACTCGTTAGAGCACTGTTTAACCTCGTATACCTAGCAGACCACATGTCCTAGGATTGTGTAACAGAGAATACCGGTGCCCTCGAGGACACCTAACAGCGGTTTAGCAAATACTGACTAACTCCAACCACACCTGTCTCAATCGGTTGGAAGACAGCCACAATACCAACCTGGGAGACTAGCAGCTCAAATCGACCACAAGCTACAACCGCCTTGATTCCCGGGTAAAAGTTTTCTCCCTTCGGGTATCCAGAAGGTAAAACGCTCTTACTTCTCACCCCATCTTCGCCCCCACCATAGCGCTCAAAAATAGACGATTGGAGTAAAACATATCCCATTTACATTATCTGATATCGTCCGTTTCTATGGGAAGACGAATTAACCCAAACAATGTACTCACTAACCTTACCCGTTATGTAGCGGTGAGGAGACCAGCATATGTGCTCATGTGAATAACTCGGTGAGTCACCTCAAACCAGAAATTTTCCCTTTTTCTGCCAGTTTAAACAATCATTTTCTTATACCCACTCCAATCATTCTACGGGACTTTTCAAGTAAGCGCTTTTTGCTCGTTATATTTCATTCTTCATTGTTCATTTTTCAACTATGAGCTCCTCGCTGGTGAACATAGATCTATCACTGACGGATTTTTCGCTGTCCTGTACCTAGCGTGAGGGGTGACGTGGTTTCACAAGGGCGTACTAGTGATAAGCTCTTGCAGCTATAACTATCATTTAACTTATAAATAATGTCCTTAGATGATATTGTCATGACCGTTCATAAACTGAATGTCTTTCACACCATGCCGCTCAAAAGGGATGCCGCCTTCGATTTACCGGACAGAAGAATGTCAACTGCAGTAGCCAAAGTTCATCCAGCAGCCTACCCGCATGTTGTAGCACGGAATACCCCGCTTCTCACCCAACGCTTTAATGACAGTCTCCCGATCCCATGCAAATCGTATTTTATATATCAATTCACTTGCACCCGTTATGCAAGTTGCATTCGACCTACGACTAGGTGTTTGTCAAAACGGATAGCTGAGCACTGTCCGAGGCAGCTAAGAAGGGGATGCTCGGAGGTTTTAACAGTGCAACCATGGAACACTTGTTTCAAAATGGACATGAAACCCGACCAGCTGACTCATTCAAAGCCTTCCACACTGTGCCCAAAAGGAACCCGAAATGTTTAGAAAACGCCAGCTGAGGAATGCTGAGGCTAGTACAGTTTGAGTGACGAAGCCAGAGTAGTGCAAAAAAAGGTGTGCAAGCGCTATGCTTGCCATACACGTGCGGCAAATCCTCAGCGCCGGACACGGGCGGCGGCTGAGTGCTATCCTCATCGCGCCTTCCGCCGCCATAACGCCTGTCTTTAGTTGATTGACCAGCTTATTGATCAAATGTAGAAGCGTAGTTCAAATGCTACCCAGTCACCATTCTCATTCCGGTCTTCAATAGCATACTACGTTGTTCGTACCTTTTTATAACTGTATTTGCCTGATGCGAAGTAGGGAAAATAGATCACTTGGCAATCTTGAACTGTTATTTTGACCAGACTGTCCTTTAATTGTCAGTTATTCTTCTATGTATCTCCTCCCTTCCGATTTGTTCAAAATTGTCGTAGAATATGTGAACATTTGTTTTTTATGTCCTTATCAGCACCAAGAACACCTTACCACCACACACGCGTTGCACTAGCAGAAAGCATACCACGCTTTTTGGTTTATTGGCGGTCTGCATTTTGTGTATCGTTTCTACCTAATAAAACTCGTAGTCCGTCGTCGGCTACCATTTTAAAATGCGCTGAATAATCCGGACTCCTTAGTTTCATTTAATGAACACAACATTTGTTGTTCTCCTAAACACAATGCTCTAAGGAACCTAAAGGGGGCCATATTTGCTGCCTGGCGCATAAAACCGCCGGACTCATTCACTTGATAGGTATCCTGCTTGGATGCTTTGGAACAGTAAAACAGTAAAGGTTTGTGGTTGATTAGTTTCCACTGGTTGCTAATGCAACAACTTAGATTGTGTTGTCTATCTTGGAGTGCTTGCAACCCCACAAGGATATCTGGTCCTAGGTCTTTTATCATTGTGCTCAAGTGTCGGAGTATTGAGTACGGTGAGTTACACACAAAGCTGGCTGCCAGCATGGAATATTAAAGAATAGAATTCTGGGCCCCTGTACCAGTTTTTGGACATAGTCCAAGGTAATACGACTGTATCACGCGCTGGTTTCAAAGGAATTCTTCCTGTCAAATGTGCTTAGAAATTTATGTGTCAGTTGCAGCTGTAGCAGCCATGCTGACAGCATACCCAAGATTAATGTTATTCAGTTTATCCACCATGGACACGGTGGTCCGTCTGGGTGGAATATTGTGTGTTATTAAGGGATCAGAAAGCATGGAGCGGTTCAGGGTGTCTTTGTTATCATGGAATGTGTAGGGAGCATTTTCAAAAGGAAACTAGGCCATTAACTCGATGGCAAGGCTGAAGCACAAATGAAGTTTAGTTTGGGGCAACAAACAATAAGTTATAGACCTCATAGTCTACCGAAGTGAGAGAGGCAAGCCTCTCCTGACCCACTGCCCACTTCATGTATCATCCCATTTGGACCCGTATTATTCCATGCTCATCAGACGGGCATTCAATCATCCACTACTTTTAACAAACTTTCCATGCTCGCTACCAGAAACTGAAGGGGCTCTCTGTGTGTGGATTTGCGTTTAATCTGCTTAGGAGACACTGGAATGGAAGGCAGTAGTCACACCGATTCCGTGTTCGCTGGGCTTTTGCTGATTTAACTTCAAGACATTGCTTTTTCTTAACTTTGGAGACGGAAGTGGGCGACAGTTCACAGCGCATTGGCACTAGCATGCAGTACTGTGAACACCTGCGTCAAGAAGTGTGCGTAGAGAACGTGAAGAATACTACAAACAATGAATGCATTCACTAACAACACTGTCACCTGCTCTACCCGTCATTCATGCCCGTGGAAAGGGAGGGATTTGTACCAGTGCTGCCTAGCGCATTGCTCTAGGCGTCGGTTCCCGGCGAACTATTTGTCGATCACCTTATGTGCAGGTGGTATGGACTCCCCTACGACTGTTTTAAGCTATGAAAACGGATAAGTTCACCAGTAAGTTTCATTTGGCCAAGTAGGGAACATAGGTTGTTTTCAATTTGTTAGCGAAGCTTCGGTTAATGGATTGCAGTTAGTTCACTTACCACATCTACCTTGATGTATTAATCAAAAAAGAATGGAAACAAACCGGAATAAAATAATACTCGCTTTAAGCACTGATTTTATGAAATTCAAGACTTGGTGGGAAAGTGTAGCTGACTGCCAGTAACAAAATCTTTGCCTTCTTTAAAGGCAGTGTTTCCAGTTATTTTTGCCGCTTTTAATTCCAGGACGGCGTGCAGAAAAAATCGGTTTGCTTTCAGCTCTGCTCTTCACCTTCCTTTCGTATGACACTATTCAACAACCCAGTATTACCATCATATAATGCGTGTACTTTGCAAACGGATAGCGGTTGTGCGAAGGATCACTTAGTGTATTAACTTGGTGAAGAACAGGAGCCGTCACCGCTATTCTGTTAATGAGATTTAGAATAGAAACATGTACCAATAACATAGATGATAAACATCAGTTCCACGCGCTTTGGAGGCATGATCATGATCTCCCAATAACCGTTATGGTGGCTAAAGATGTAATTGCCATCTACGTCTTGGGACCCCAGTGGATCAAATAAAGTGCCAAAACATGAGATGGACCAAGCAATATGGCCCCAGCCAAGGTCGGCTACATAATGTTAATCTACAGTTGAAAGGAAAAAGACGGCAGTGAGATCAGCTTGATGCTATGTATCTGCGTGTTACCAAATCCCACGACCGCATAATTCATCACGTTTCGCTTCATGGTTTGCAAATATTTGGAATTGGGTGTCTTTCAGTGTCATAAAGCAAGAGTTCGGAGCCTATTGTAGTTGCTGATTATGGTTGAATGTGTTGTATCCTACAACTCAATTATTCGGTCACACCCTTCACTTGTATTCCTTAGTGACCTTACTCATGGGGTTAGTTCGAACGTTTTGACCTACGTTGACCATGATAGGTTATGACAATGGAATATGAAGCAATAGTTTATAACGGATATAAAAGCGCATGCTTGACGTGTTCCGTGAGATGGTTAGGGTGAAAAATAACAAAGATAGAAAAAACCATGTCAGTAAAAGATCATGTGAGATACATGACTCACCAATGGGTTTAAAGAAGCACATCTGCAAGTATTCCTACTTGGAGTTTAGGAGGGTTATGATACCGTCCACTGTTTGTTGTGCATCAATACCATCGTCTGATGATCGGGGGCTATATCACTTAGTACATATGTGTCACGGTATCGTCAAGGCGTTTGTCACAAAATGGTAAGGTTGTAGCATTTATTATATGCGTCGAAAGAGTGTTCCAAGGCTGTTAAACTCGGAGGGAGAAAAAGTACCTCGACCTTCCAGTCGGCTGTAGTGCATAGTCAACTTACTGTGCTGACCCCTTAGATATGTGTTTTAACTGAATTCCAGAAGAGAGTGGCATGTGTGGTTGGGGATTTTTAAGATCTAATACACCATTATGAAATCGCCTCGGAGAGGTCGACAACTTAAGTGGGTAGGGAAGGCAGGAAATTATCTGACATTCATCATCGCCCTGCGTTGTGCATTATCAAGCTGGGTGAGGCAGTGATTCTGTAAGGTCTGCCAACTTTGGATAATGTATTCCGCATGTGGCCTCACATTGCCACCAAAGCATTTTCGGAATGGCTGAGACGTCGATCTTCCCGAACGCTCTACAATGGAGGCTGAAGTACTGATTTGCATTATTTGATGCCTTTTCAGTCTGCCTCAAACACCCAAGGTCCTTTTGCACGAGCACTTATGAAAAGCCCAATGTAGAATGTATGGCCTTAGCCTGTAGTCATAGGTACACTGATGGTGTATGTTCAGGACTTTTCACTTAGAGGCGTTGAACTGCAGCATCTCCTCGATATACCATGGGTGTGTCTTATCCAGTTCATCTTGTAGAGATGTGTGATGCGCACTCTACTGATAGCACGCCATTTCTTTAGCACCTCAGTAAAAAGTAAATGATTTGAAGAGATCACCCTCGCGAGGTCATTTATGAATGACAGGAACAAGCATGGCCAGAATACTGAACCCTGAGGTGCGTCGCACTGAACTTCGATTGGTTCCGACAAGGTGCTACGAATCCTCCCATTCAGGTGACGTTGAATGAGAAATTCGCCTATCCAGTCCAGAACGGGATCTTTGCTTCCATGTTTCTAAGGTTTGTGCAGTAGAATGTGATGATCCAGACGGTTGAATGCCTTTGTAGAATCCAAGTAGGCGGCATCTACTCCTACACCAGTATGCACAGGTTCCGTCCAACACGCACCAGCTATCAACAGATTAGTTGCACAGTACCGATTTTGGCGAAATCCTTGCTACTGCAGAGTGAGAACTGTTGCTCTCCAGGTACCTTATGAGCGCCTCACCAACAGTGGACTCTATGATCTTGGAGATCACCAGCAGGAGTGTTATTAGGCGAAAATTTTCTGGTTCTGCACAGTTACCACGTTTGTGGATTGGAGTGATGACCCCGTGACTCCATATCATGGAGACGTGCGTCTCGTTAAGATACGGCTAAAAGCGTGTTGCTAGCGGTTCAGCTAATCTCATGGCAGCAAAATTTCAGCACCTTCGAGCGAATGCCGTCTGCACCCGGGGCACTGTACTCGCGCAAGGACATCAGCCGTTTCAGCATAGCTGTGTTTATAAAGCATACCTGATAAAGTCCTGATGGCGGCATGATCTCTGTAGGCAAGATGTAAGTTGATTGCACACTGGAAGGTGCGGTCAAATTGTTGTCCGAGAACCTTTGCCACCTCTTGTTCCATTTGTGTTAACCGGTATGCTGTTTGCAGAGCAGGGATTCCGCGCTTAACTAGGCGAAGTTTGTTTACGTGTCAGTATAGCAGCTTAGGGTTAGAGCGAAATTTTGGCATGCGACCTTGTTGGCTCTCTAAGTCATCCTTCCGAACGAGTTTGACGCACAGGTTTCTTTGTGTTGTATAGACATCCCACGTGTCCTCACTCGGAGAGGCTATGTAGGCCAGTCATTTCAAGTTCCCCAATGCCATGCACTTCCGGTTCCTGCTCTTCAGAAAAGAGTTAATCTTTTCGAACGGTGGATTTTTGTTTCTGATGGTTTGCCACGAGTCTGTCGAATCGGTTGATATATTCCCCGCAGGCCTCCTCAGGGGATCATTCGGCTAAAAAAGCTGAGGTTGTCGCACCAAGGCGCTCGGACAGGTCACCATAGTTGGTAACTATTTGTGATTCAGATAATTCATCATCGCCACTCCCAATCAGCAGGCTTTAGCTAGTCTGGAAAAGCACCAGACGCCGGCGTTTCGACCTTATGGGTCACGTCAGTGGTACTTTATTTAGGATATTCTGCGTAACACTTGTAGAGAATCATGGCTGCTTCAGTTGGATCTGAGCAGCTCTCGTGTATCCACTTGGGCGGCCAATAAACGCTATCAGTTAGATAACGTTCGCATATTTAGCAGACTCGCCGGGAAGAAGTCCTCCAAGATGCTGGCCTTAAGGCAACAGTTTAGAGTGAACTTATCAACCTGAAAGAAGCACAAAGAGTGTAGAAACAAGAGCTACTTAACAATTACGTAAAAAAGAAGGGTGGATAATCTAAAGCATTCAGTTTGCCTCATATCCGCAGTGGAAACATGCTGTCACACTTAGAACAGGAATGACTGCCGTGGTGATGGGTCGTATTTTATTATATCTTGAGAGAATTGGTGAACAACAAGTTATGTGAATCTATGAAAAATCTGGTGTACTGTGGCCGATATGTAGACGACACGTTTTACATCGCGGACAACCGAGTGTGTATAGAAGATCGACTACCCCAATTGTACAATACGCACAACAACGTAGCCTTTACTTTCTAACTGGAATGCGAGAAAACGATGGCATTCTTGGATGTCCAAATCACCAACACATCGAACGCATCAGTGTAGAGAAGAGTGGACAGGAGAGATACCTGGAGCTGTCAGTACATACACTTCGCTAGCTTCGTGCCCATTTGTTGAAAACAAAATCTCATGCTATGTCTAAACGAAACAGCAACAACAAGAAAAAACAACAACAAACAACAAGATATACACAAAGGAAAAGCTTCCGAGAGAATTGTGCTTAATTTAAGACGTGTTTTCACAAAACGGTTTTCCAGATAAATTTGGAGGGAGCCATATGGAGTTGTGAGCATAACAGTTTAAATCTGCCATCAGGGTAAGCGGGCATTCTGCATATCGTCACCTTCAACGTCGACACAACATCACCCGAAGGCACCCCAGGGTCACTGCGCTAAACTAACAGGCAGTTCCTTCCCGTGTCAAATACATGGTTGGCAGGATCCGGATTCGGATTTGCCTGTCACTGTGGCAAGCCACAGGACGCCTGCGCCTACAGAGGGACCATGGATGGCTTGCGCTGCACCACCCACAGCTCCATCCACACACCCCATATCCAGTGTAAACCCGAAGGAATAAGACCGGGAGGCATGCGGATGGGAACCACGTTTCATCAACGAAGCCGGCCCACACTCCTTCACAGGCAAACACAAGCACGCTGTATTTGGGGAACCAACCGCACACAAGGCGGTGGCTGGACCGTAGTCCGCTCCACACTGACTGCATGGAACCACTCTTCGCGCCTAGCACAACCACAAGGACCGTGCACGAGATCCACTCCAGCAAGGACCAACTGTCTCCTGGAGCCAGATAGACGAGATAGAGGGTAATAGACAGGTAAGCACCTTGCCAACATGCACATTAAGCGCAGCCACACTAGGATGTCAAACAACAGCCAAGCACTCAAATTGCCGACATCGAATAAAATAAACGCATATGACGAGCTAAATACTCGCTAAATGAGCATAGAGAAGAAATTGGTTATAATTGAATCCCTGATAAGTACAAAATGTCCGAGTTGTTTAAAAAATACCACGCGATAAAATTACGCAAGTGTACCACAATTTGCATGAGTGACGTGTGCAAGTCGGGAGAAGATTATCCAGTGTGCAGAACAAACGAACTAAAATGTAACGAATTTTATCGACATCAAAAGGTCTACTTTAAATGTAAGTTGGTTTAGCCCAACTGCGTTGAAGAAGCATCATGAATGCAACATCAGCCTCAGTATGGGGCACATATACATACATGGTTGGCAGGATCCGGATTCGGATTTGCCTGTCACCGTGGCAAGCCACAGGAAACCTGCGCCTACAGAGGGACCATGGATGGCTTGTGCTGCACCACCCACAGCTCCATCCACACACCCCATATCCAGTGTAATAAATAATGATAATAATAAGGTGTCAGCTGTACACCGTAACGGCGTTTCGCTGCCGCGCAACCATCACCAGTCGCGCGTGAGATGAGTATACCACGAGGACGCCCACCCCTACGCGGATTCGAACCGGTGACCTTATGGTTGCAAAGCAAACGTGCAGACCACTCGGCCACCGGCCGACCCATATCCAGTGTAAACCCGAAGGAATAAGACCGGGAGGCATGCGGATGGCAGCCACGTTTCATCAACAGAGCCGGCCCACACTCCTTCAGAGACAAACACAAGCACGCTGTCATATACACTTAAGCCTTACTTGTGTGCCAGCAACTTAAATAGTATACGGAGGTCAGCGTTTTCCTTCGGTGTGTGCAACTTTATTGACTGCGTCGAGAAAGTTATATCAGGAAAAGGACCATGTGACCATCCGAAACAGTCCGGGAACATTGACAGGCTTGATTCTATAGCGCCTTGAAGACGTCCGTGACAAGCGCCGTACTGCTGCACCTGATCGATTCCGATCACAAATCAACGCGCAAGAGACTTTTCAACCGATCTGGAAGATTTACGTATGTCACACGCAGGTAGTTGGATGCCACCTACTAGTAATGGCAGAGGCAATCGGTAATCGGCGACATAATCCAGATCTGTTCGCAAAATAATTCGTCCAGGCCCTCCAACCTACGCGGCCGAAAGCCGCCTCTTCTAACTGCAATGGTTGAACCATCTCCCAAAACCTCACCGCATGCCGCACGATCGCGTGTTTACATGGATTTGTGTTGTTCTTTAAGCTGATTGATTATCTTTCAGATGCTGCTTTGCCAGACTATGTAGCGACATCAGTCTGGCTTCATGGGCTTGGTTTACAGAGCGTCGTAGACAACTTCCAGATCAAGTGTTTAATGATCAAGTTCTGCGTTAGACAACAGGCTTCAAAGAACTCGCGTGCTAGTTGTGTTATTTTTATTCTTATCTATATTTTGTGTTGTATAAACCTGGTGAGAAGCATCGAAAACAAATCTGCTCGCTTAACTGGCTTTGGATTTTAGCATCATGGATCTAACATCGAAAGCTGATTAATTGTCCACTGAAGCAGTAGTAAACCAAGGATGTCAAGGGTCTGTGCTTTCTTGTATAATAAACAAATCACTAAGAGTGAACGATAGAAGGCATTATCACTGGTAGAGAAATTTCACGGTAATATATCAAGTCACGCAAAGTTTTAAATCTTTTCGTACGTCCTTTAGAGCCCAACGGCAAAGGACTGCACCTACTCTGCCACTAAATGCATCACACTACAACGCTGGAGGCTGGTTTAAACTGAGGCACATAATGGACGGGAATGCATTGTGAGCAGTTTCTGCACATGCAGCACAAATCCAAAATCCACCCCTTGTAACAGTAGTTAAAAGTGACCAAAAATACAGTGGTACGAAACAAGAGTATCAATGATTAGAGAACACTCCAGCAAAGGAACGATGTTCGGTCACATATTTCGTGTTCAAAGGAGGAAAGGATATTTTTTCTTTTTGCAATATATCGAAACGCTGGCAGCTCAGGTTGCTTGTTAAGAGGTTAACTTGTTCGCGCAGCATGACAAGTTGCGTGTAGACGTTTTCATCAATGGATCTGACTTTTTCAATCCGTAATATTCATGGATATTTTGGTACGCAAGAGGCTCTGGGCAGAACTGATTTAGGAAGCGAACCTTCTCAACGAATGCAATCCAGTTTCATCATGGTGACAAAAGATGCAACAAAAGGAGTCCAGGAACGTGTCCAGTTTGAGCACAGTGGATAGTGCTTGTAAATGTTCAGTATCTTTGTATCCTGTCACCAGGATACCATCCATACAGCTTCAAGTGAAAGAAATATCTGTGCTTTGTTAGTAATAACTCACTAGTTTATTGCCAGGAAAGAACTGATTCCCAAGCGTATGCGATTGTAGTGAAATACACGCATGTAGTTTCTTGTCATAGTGCATGCATTGGAGGTCTCTGTTAACTCAACCGGCAAATAGGCGTGATTCGGAGTGACCTGTGCGCCTTCTACCCATCGGCCGGAGTGGCAGATAAATCCGCTATCCAGGATAATCGATATCTGTCCTGAAATAAACAAAGATTAATGGTTGTTTGTTGTTGTCAAACTCAACCAAGAACCTTCAGTTTCAGAACAGAAGTATAGGCATTCGTCATTAGATATATCGAACAGACACGATTGTCCTCGCTGATTGTAAACTTTGTAGTTCGTCTTCCTTTGTTCCTGATAAGATATCAGTTCTGCTTTTCATATTTGCCTTCACAAACGTTATAATATTCCTGAGCACATCCTCCAAGCTCTGCCTGATAGATATAAATATCACATCCCTAGCATAGCTGGGATTCATTTAATTCAGCCGCACCCAACCAATTTTGAACTATCTCTCACCACACCATGTAACATTGGAATACTTCCTTCCTCATAATAATTATTGTAAACAGTACACTATCTCAAGATGGGTATGGTGGTCCGGTCGACGTTCGCAAATTTACTTGGCAAGTGGATAGCTTAGGCAGTCATTTGACGGATGCAAAGTTGACAGGTCCAATTTTAAATAACGAATTCACAACCTCCATTTGTAATGTTGATGGTGGACGACTGCTACTAACAGCCTATAGTACATTTCAAACTGCATTTAGTGGAAGGTTGTCTTCGTTTGTAGGCTAAACCATCTTCACGGGTGTCTGGATATTTTGCGAGACCGTAGTTACGCCAGCCTATGGGTCGCAGATTTTCGAAAAGTGGTCCAAAGAGCACCGATGGAAGTTTTCATATCAGTAATCTTTTCTGAGCTAGTGATGTAAAAGCAGAAGCGAAACCGCCACCAGTAACCAACCTTAAGTTATGAATCCGGTACGTCAATGATGCATTCGTAATGCTGAAAAACAGTCAAGTGGAGATGGCATACGAGTACTTTAAATGTGTTATGGACGAGATTCAGTTCACTAAAGTGTGGGAGATGAATGACAGACTTCCGTTCTGTGTTGTGGTAGTCGCCAAGACGGTTACCGGAGACCTGCAAACATCATTTAACAGGAAAGGCACACACTCCGAACAAATTTTGAATAACTGCAGTAACCCCTCGAGTGGTCTTAAAATAAGCAGCTTCCGAACTATTTTTCGCAGCTTTAAAGGACCCTACAGCAATGTGAAGCAAAAGAAGAAGAAGAGAGCCATCAATCAACCTAATTGCTCTTAAACTGGAGTTCATGGAATTCCGTCCGGAGATGTCCAAACCACAAGACTACAACCACATACACTGCACAAGCGACAACGAAGCGGATCCTTCCAAATTAGATGAAAAATTATTTCTGCTGACAGTCAGATTGTTCAAACGGCACGTTCTAATGGGGGCCCATAAATAGACTGCTAGGCTGAAGAAAATGCAGTCGAATTAAAGGTCTACTGGGATCCCACGAAAGTCCTAATGCTGATTATACGATACAATATCTACTTTGCGACAAAGCCTACGTAGGTCAAACAAGCACAACATTATCAACAACGATACAATGGCATAAAACGTATGTAAGCAGGCCTATGAAGTTCTCTTTGTTTCACTCTACAGAGAAAAATGCATGACTCCGAGTCGACCATATGGGAAATCTTAATGCAAGGCAAAAGCGAAAGAAAGGAAGTTCCTCGGAGCATGGGGCCATACGACGCAGCAGATAAACCTGCGCGTCTATATCGCCCGATTGAACCCAACTTTTAGATACAAAAGGTACAAGTGGCCTGAAAACCGTCTATTGCAGACGAAAGATCATCAACTGAGTGAGAGCCGGAGCAGCCCGAGAAAGCGGGTTCCACTGATCAATCATGTGTTGATCTGGCATTACTGTTAATCACAATTCCCATAGGACGAGTGCAGTTGTTCAGTTCTACCGCAGACTTCAAGTAGAAGGGTGAAGGCCAGGAGACAAGAATAAAGGAGGTCAAATCAAAAGTTACTTGCTCGTCAAACACAGAGCGACGGCAATTAAGACAATAACACACTGAGGATGTCACCACTTTTGGTGACGTAACGTTCGGAAATGATTTGCCAAACTCGGCAAGTATGAGCATGGATTAACAATCGAACTAAGTTTCCAGTATTTCAGGCCCTATTGAATGAATACTGGTTATTTGGTGTTCTTTGTGAATCGTTACAACTAGGGGTTGGGATGGCGTGCACTGCGATTTTCCTAGCTGGGTAGTATAATCTCAAACTCTTCTGTACCAGGTTAGGTAAAATTATCGGTCCGACTTCTAAGAAGTGACTTTATTCCCAGTTAAAGATTGGTTTTTTCTGCTCATTGACCATTTCCTCGTCCTGTTGGTTTGAAGTAAAATTCTGTTTTGACTCGCAGCACTTCATGGACCATCTCAAACCTCAAGTGTTTATTGAAAGAGTTTTATCTCGAGTGTCAGATTTTTAGGAACTTGTAAACTTTCAAGCTTTCCCCGAGCCTTTTATCCCAACATTCTCCAGATTTTATTTGCGAATTCCAGCGTCCATATCCAACGACATTCGTGAGTGGTGGTCCTGTCGGCGGGTGACCAAGTGACGTTCGTGTAACTTGGTTTCATGCTGCCTTCCTCTCTGACACACAGTAATTGTAATATTGCTAACACGAAATATTTTGAAGCTCACCGTTTGTCACTTCTTTGCTCAAACTGTCCATACCATGGTGGATTATCACGATTCCTTTGGTTTGAATAACCCTGATTCCGAGCTGCAATTAACATCTCGCCACCATCTCAGAACTTACGTCTGCAAACCTTAATGCAATTGTGTTTTTTATTTCCGCTGTTCTTCTACTTGCCGGTATATTACCCCATCTCAAACAAAATAGAATGAAAATCTTGGAATTTGAATTTCCAGTAATGATATTTAAAAAGTGAAATTGCTCCGCTTACTTCAACTGAAAGGTGTAACAATCTTTCCAGACCCGTTTGACAAAGTTTCTTACACAGCTACGCTGATGAACTGTGGGATGATTTGTTTGACAATTCAGGACTGGATCTGTGTGTGTCGGTGTTAGAATTGAGGGAACGCCGCCTCTGTTCTGATTGCGTAACGCCTGATAAGCTTGTCGCTGGCACGGTTGGAGCATGCCTACGATAACAGCCTGGAACGCTGACCAAACGAACGGGCTTGCGTTGACCTGATGGCGTTAGCTTAGCCGGGGGTACGCGCTGGTGAGACGGAAATTGAGCGAGCGTGAGAACGATCCTAGCCGCACGTACTCGGGTAGACGCTGAGCCCTCAGAACGGACGCACACGAGAGGGGGTTCGGTAGACGCGCACTAGTGACTTAGACGTGAAGGCTGGTCAGCTAACGACTCACACAAAATCACGTGACCTGACCGACTCCCAAGTAAGACGAAGGGGAAGGAAAGACAGGCGGTCCTCTGTAGGCTCTTTTACAACCAACAAAGGGCGAATCACAGCCAATGCTATGGGTTATTAAGTTAGGGGAAACGGTCACCACGAAGAGGTGGTAATTTGCAAAGGTCCATTGTCAAGAGGTACGCAGTTGGGCCGCGTCTCGGAGTGGCTTAACTCTGCTACGTTGTGAGGAGGAATTGAACCTCGCTTTCCACAGCCGTTCTGCCGGGGTTTCTGGCGCGTTTTTGCGGGAATATTTGACGGACCGGAAACAGTCGGATTCAGGCACACTAGTTTCCCCGGTAGCACAGCAACATGCCACGAGAAGCTCGAAGCATTGTAACTGACTATGGTTCTCTCTTCTCTGGTAAAATAGATGCAGGGATGCGCTTGTTTGTTGGCTAACCTGTTTCCCCTAGTTTGAAGCCATCACAAGCGTCGTTCTGCTACCGCTGATAGATACCTAGTGATTCGGAGCAATTTGTGGTATATTTGGATGCATGTAAAATGACTCGAGGCGATTCAGCTAAAGTGTAAAGTTCCACACCAAGTCTGAGGTAAGCACTCACAACGGTTGATGTCGACAAAATCCACAACTTGTGCTGTTCAGATTTGTAAGTACTTGTCTACCGGTAGCGGTAGAGGCGATCGCAATAGGTCTTAACCACCTGTCTATGTGTGCACAAACGACTATTGAAGAGTCTGGATATACCTTGGCTATCTATCACGCTTTTACTTGGTAATGCCGAGACCACAATCGGGTGAACATGTAGAAACACGATGCGCTTTAACGCACAACTACATTCAGAATACCCATTTTTATGTTAGCTATCTAAAGATGCAATGGACTGTTTTTGTGTTAAACCTCCCGTATGCTCAGTTTATTGTTGTCATTTTTTCTCGGGCGAGTTTTCGGTAAATTACCATAGCTTTCGCTCATCCTTCGGTTTTAACTGTTCTATAAGGGTTATTTAGTGGGTTGTGTTCGATGGTGCGCTACCAGCGTCTTCAGTCATTCAGCGGAAATATTGTGTGGAGGCCAGCCTAAACCTTTTGCGCAGACCATCTCGAAGGGACCTCGAATTCTACTTAATATGAGAGTTTGGGGTGAATATATAGGCCCAGTGACTGACAGGGTGATGCTGTAGTTCGAAACTCCAACCGGGGCCATGGTGTACTTGGTCAAAGCTGTCAGTCAGCCACATTGCATAAAACACCGTCCATTGTTCGTGTCACATTTAAATCATACTGGCTGGTATTCAGAAACCAGATATATACAAGCAAACTTGTCCCGAAATTAAGAAAGGTTAGAACATAAACTTTTCACACCGTCTCTGATTATTGATTTCAACATCTCGTTGCACATTCTCATTTCATTCAAAGACATGCGGAAGTAAGAACGGAGAAATATGGTGTTAAATGACCGCTGCCTGTACTTCCGACACGTTTAACGCAGTCATTTTCCTTGTAAAGCTATGATTAAACCACTCCGGTAAAATGGCAATGCATCAGCAAGCAAAAGGCGAAGGAGGCGAATGTCAGCACATAGCTTTTAGCTTCTTGGCATAATAATTAATCATGAACCAGGGTAGCAAAACAACGACCCCGTAACAATGCTGCATGATCTGTTGACGTGTCATAAATCCACTACGCGTGTAGAAGTCCAGTACGCTGCAGCAACTGGTGTTGTTAATGCTGACTTACTAGTGGTACATAGTGGACAGAGAAGATGTGCACAGTAACACAACAGGCAATATAGAAGCATAGTCGTTAGAAGCAATGATTTAAGTGAGCCCGCAAAGGAGAATCTTGGTAGCCAAAATGCTTTAGGCAGAGGTACAATAGATTATCTAGACGTGATGATGATAAATAACGATGGCGAAGTAATATGAAAGGACGGATAATTCACTGTAATCAAGAAAATGGCAACATAATGAAGTAAAAAACAAGCGGTATGGAATGTAGTGCGGCCCTGTTTCCGCGAGTTCTCCGTTCAAAATACTTGTTTGGGTTGCAAGTTTTATCTGTGTCACAGTCAGGCATACGAGCATCACATATAAGTGGCAAGGAATGAAAATATTTCGTTGTTGCTCCTCCCAACCTTGACGCACCACGACCGCGATTTCGTTCTGGTTTGGATTCTGCAGATTGAGATAGCTTGAGCTGGCTGACGCCATGAACACTATGCCACTGAGATCCGTCAGCAACGCTTGGCACAGCGGAATGAAATTCGAAGTTGGACTTGGAGGTTGCTTGTCGCAATCCAAACATCTGTTACATTGAGCCAGTAGGATTATTTCTCTTGGCTTCTTGGTAACCTTGAGAAGCAGCTCAACAGCAGGTACTCCTGGCTGCTGGTAGCAGTTGGCTGGTAACATTTGGAAAAAACTTGCGAGACTAGAGAAAATGTTTACCTTCCACGTTATATCAATCTACCCAATCAATGACATCCATTGGTCAGAAGTAAACTGCACTTAGCCACACATATATACATATGAGCGAAATTATCGTACATGAGGGATGTGCCAAAAATGCGGAAAATTTTGTGCACAGCAATTTCTAATGAAAATTACCAAGAAGACCCTTTATTTGTCATCGTTTGAGTCAACTGACTAAAAGCGTTTTGGCGCTCACTTCAATGAAGTTACAATAAAAGTTAGCGGATAATTTAGAAATGACAAATCTTTGCTCCAAGCAAGAACGCCCATGAATTTGACCTTGTGAGAGTGTCGGATACGAATTCGGATAAATCTCCATTGAGCTACAAAACGACGACGATGACTATTTTATGCACAAGTGTTCGGCATAAACTAAAATGCGCGTGCACACTCCAATACGATTGTCTGCGAAATACTGCTGCCTGGAAACAAATGTTTTCATTGGCGCGCCAGCCACATTAAAGAGCTGACTCGAGTGACCCATAAAAATACGGTGAACAATAAACTGACACCAGATTATTACTTTTCTCCTTGACAACACGTTAAAGGAAATGAAGCAGAGAATTTGGTCAGAAGTAAGGTCTGGGGTGAACCACCTAATATCCGTCGTGGTATCGGTTCCGCAAAACGGTGCTCATTGTAAGGTGTAAGTACTGTTTAAATATTGAACGATGTTGAATTTTCCTGTCGTTACAAAGTTGAGGGCCTTAAGTGTCGACTTCCCGGTAACAGGTCTTTTCATATGAAGGACAAGGTCGTTTCACTTGTTGTTCAGTGATAAAGAACACGATGCGGACTTGTTCAGCGGTCGGTCACGCAATTGCAGGTTTGCACGAAAGGGCTTTGCTCGAACATTCCAGTGACACGCTGCCTTAGGGACTAGCGTATGTTTGACGTAGATTTCAAGTGTGGATAACGATGCAACAGCTCTGTGACGAACCTTGAAATTCGTGATGACTGGTGAACAGTTTCAGTGACCAACTTAGTAAACCGTATGCGCTCGGACATTTTCCCGTATCCTGTTATTCAAAGCTGCATGTAATCCGGTCTCTAGCAAGATGGCTTAGAACAGCGCCTAAGTAGCTAATATTAAAGCTGAGCGTAAACGTGAAAATAGGCTACCAAGCGTCAGTCAGATGAGGAGCTCAGGAGTAGGTGCCTGCAAGGTCTACTGAACATGAATGTTGCTTTGAGGATCGAATGACCAGAGTGAAATACGCTCACTGTGCCGAATTACTTCGGTGGTATACATCGTGCTTCGCTTTTACGAAAATGCGATTGTTGACATCGACAACTGAGCGATGATGTACTGCGGATGAGTGCAGATCTGCCGCCATGAATCAGCTGTCGAGTGTGCTAGTTCTTCATCGAGGAAAGGAAATAAAGCTGTAGGATAGGCAGTTCTTTTTGATCGCTACACAACTGGCCTGGTCTGCACATAAAGCGAGTTAGTTAGAACAGAGGAACCATCAGCTAAGATGGACACTGCATGAAAAGGGATATCGAGAAATTCAAGGTTCCATCCCTGATGTCCGGCTCCATAGGGTTCTTATTTGAGCTAGTTCCATTTCGACTGATTACATTCATGCCAAAAGGACTGAACCGTTAACACAAGCATACTTTAGACCGTCCAAGCTTCACTTGATGGCTGGCATTTCACGAAAGGAATTCCCCTAATTAAAAATTGTTGACAACTTTTAAATATTTTCCCACTGTAATCCTACAAAGTGTCGACAGCAGTATTCAACAGGCGTAAACATGCTTACTTTAGCGTAGTGTGAGGTACACGAAATAGAATAAAATAGTTTGTCCTCCATTGAGGTCAAGAGAAAGTTACTTTTATGCTAACCCTTGTGCATATAGCCTAATTAAGGCTATTCCGAACACTTCCAACTACTTCCAACCAGAGCGAGTTTTCACCACTTACGCTTACTCACTCGCGCTCACGTACGCTTACCAAGTGGATCAGTCATCACACAAGTGCGATGCACCACAGTGATTGATGTCTCGTACAGAAAAAGCTGATGTCAGATAAAAACCGGATCGAATCTGTGAGATAAGTGTCACGCAAATTTTCGCAAGAAAGTTTGGTTTGGACAGCGGTTGTAGTCAACATACCAAAGCTTCGCTAATTACCAGCGAAGTACTAGAGGCAAAGGTTTTCAAATAGCTTGAATACATATAGCAGTTAATGCCCGGATACTGGTGACTCCGAACAGAATTGTCTGACCAGAGCTTACAGTACATAGACTTTTACGATTAAGGATACCGGGCATGCGAAAGCAGGCGTTTCGGAATGTTATCAATAACTACAAAAGCAACAAATTAGAACTTGAAATACTACTAATAGTGGGCGGAGGCAGATAAAACTGTGGCGCGAAGTGAACGTTTATATGTCCGAGAGAGCCAGATTAACAACTAAACGTTTTGCACACACAATTGATTCCATTCGGCTTAAAGTGACAGCCTGAATAAAACAAGGAAAGTATAGAGTTGCAAGACGCAGCATTATTTTGGACGATGAACTAAGTTCTGTCCGGTGGTCAGTGAGTGATTGCTCAGCACGGAAGCCAGACGAGTTGGAGTGTAAGGGTGAGCAACTTTCGATCCCATCGTTGAATCTACCTTACTGTATAGTCCTTCGCTAGCTAACACACCTCTTCGTATGTCTGTTTATGGGCTTGGTTCCGAAAATGAGATCTTCGTCAGCTGGTACGCGTTGGATGCAGGGACAAGTTTTGGGTACATTAGATTGTGTAAAATTCAGTTTAGCTATCCGCAGTTTGATGAAATCGGCGTTGAAAACCGGAAGGATAAAACATGTTTATGCTACTGTTTGCAATAACTCACTTTGACCCTCCCCTTGAGCTTACTTTATACAAATCTTCAGTGGTGGGTTGGGCTTAACTAACTTCAGTTAGTCGGACAGGAAACAGACTAACAGGTGTCCTGTGGTAATACTAACTAAAGGCTTCACGAGAGCTAATCATACTACAGATTTTAGGAAATATTTTGATGTATTTCAGAGGACTGCTCATTGTGCGGAACAACAAGAAAGTGGTCTATTGTAGGTAGGCAAACTAATGCTTAACGAGCCCTACAAGTTTGTTCTGGTGACCGCGGAGAAAACGTGGACTAACCAAACAAAAAATAAGGAGCGTATCAGTGGACTCGTTATGATGTTCATCCAAAGACGTGCAAACGGGCTCACTGTGAATTTATGGGAAAAGCTTATAAACAAGACGTTCATACATGTTACATTACCTCAAGACGCTCTTAGGGTTAGATGACGCAACGTGAAGGGCGTAGATCAGCAACAATTTCAATAGGGTGTGAAGAAATATATGTTCAGTTAAAACGACTTTTCATGGTCCAGAGAGGAAACCAATTCAGGTAACATTCCGACCTGCTATTCCGCTTTCGCAAATTCATTTGGTGCTCCCCAGGTTGGCAATGCGACCGGTAAACAGGACTAGAGATTTCTAGGATTTCGTACGCCATTGTTGAACATACCCATGAACAGCGTAGCTACTTTGTCTACATTCCAATGGGTTTTTGGCTTGGTCTACTTGAGAGATGAAGTAGACGCATAACCTTCTTAGTCAGTCTTTCCTATGATGTCTCGCGTGTGATTAGGTCGTACTTCATCAGAGCCACCAAGCTGGAATAGTGTATTCCACCTTGTACTATAAAACATATGCGAGAAAAATAGGTTTGTCATTCAAATATCTCCTGGGATATAGTAATTTGTGGATGCTTCGCCTGGCACTTTCACACAACACCCGTCCAGAAATTCGTTCTAATCGAGTACCCCGAGGGGTCTCGTCCCCGAAAATATTTTCGAAAGCTAGCTCCAAATCTATACGTGCATCATTTGGCAGGTGGTCTATGATGACATTCTCACGTTTATTCCCTTCAGACAGAAGATGGTTATTCCCTAGTGCTGCTCAGCTCTGGTTGTTGTAAAACTTTGTCTTCTTGCTTACACACGAGGTCCAGTGAGTTTGGTAGCAGAGAAGCAGGATAAATAAGTTGGAACGAAATGCAAAAATTACTTGAGTTTTTGATTTGTGGTTAGCTGGAAATAAAAAAAGCATTCGCTGCAGTCTCCACTTCTCGTCGTTTAGTTAAACCGGTTTCTTCTGTTAAAACGGTGTAATTGCTGACAAAACCTTGGGGGAATTCTCCCAACCGTGTAGCAGCTGTTGTTTATATTTCACAATGTTCCCACAAGTATTGATGGAGGTAAACTCGAAACCCGATTCATCCGAAACATAATAATTTATGCGAATAAAAATCAGGCGTTGCAGAAGTGCAAGGAGTAAAATCTGTAAAAGCTGAATCCGTTTGGGTGAAACATAACACAAAGGAAGACGTGAAGCAGTGGACCGAAAAGGTGCGCTCTAGGTTTTTCATGCGGTACTTTTAGGAAGACATATGGTGTTTGAGATTTACAAGAAATAAAACATGCTAACAAGAGAAACCCACATAATTCAAGTCATTAGCATATTTTGTTCACTCGCGGTGAAAGCAAGAGTTGTTTTGAGAGACAGTAGCACCATTCCGTGATAAATGGCTTAGATTCATGGCTAGTAACTAAGTGTCAAACACAACAGCACTTCGCACTTCTCTGTCCGGGAGCTGCAGTTGGGCTTTCCTGCTAATCGTTATCAAGGACTGCAATTTACACGAGGCGCAACTACTGACATCTTGTCGGTTTGGAAAACTCCATGAGTAATCTATGGTTGCACTGGACCTCAGAAACACATGGACTTCTTTCCCTTTTCTCTTCTAAACTAACTCTATTTCAGTGTTTCACTGTACGAAGAACAAACCCATCAGTCAGCAAATTGGACACAGCAGCTTAAGTGGTTAACATTTGAGAGACAGGTATCACAATACCAAAGTTGTGCTCCTTCAGATTCTCCTGTGTTTCAGTTTATTTCGTGTGCAATACAACATTTATTTTCTTTGCATTAAACTCAATCTGCACAGTGTACTTTTTTCTACCTCTATTTGTTGATTTCACCCATATTTATCATTAGCTTTCGCGAACGGTTCTCAAGTTCAGGCGAAATCTTGTAACTTGCTTCCTACTGTACACCCACACATTGGCGATAGCAGCGTGGGTAAGCCACGAGTAATCATTGCGGCCTGGTGAATCAGCTATCACATGGAGCTCGCGGTATTTATTAGGTTCTTTTACTAGCCTACGCTTGTCTTACCCTATGCAGCGAAAAAATTTAATTTGCACATGCGCATGTAAGTCCAAAACGGACAACTGCATATCAACCGATTACGTAGTATCGGTTCCTATCTTCCATCCTGTTAATCTATCATATGATGTTCTATGATACAACACGACTGTGAAAGTGCCAGATTGAGCAGATAGTTAGCGGATTTTCGGGTTAACTTAATTGTACTCTCATACAAAATTCCTTGGGCCACTAACTTAGCTGCTTCTGTTCCGTTTCCCCGTTATCTTGAGTGCTTTGAGCACTTCGTATATGCAAAGCGAATGTTGCATATGCTTAAGTGTTTAATCAAATTAAGAAATGTCTGAGTATGAGAACCCCAGGGTTGAAACGGACACAATGGCAGGTTTTAATGTGAAGCATTCTTTCACAGAGAACAACCGAATGGGTGTTTTTAGCTAGTAAACTAAAAAGGAGCCACATGTTTTTGTCATAAAACTTTGGAACAACATCAGTCATGCAGCTCATATGGAATGAATGAACAGTGCTTCGGGAGTGGTCAATCCATTGCTTTGCTGAGATGTTGAACAGCGTGTAAATTGAAGGAAATTCACATCAACGACCGTGACAAGGAATGCTCATAGCTCTTCCATAGATTGTCGGCCAGTATTCTCCTTGGAGGTGCAGTGGTTCTTTTTGCACTCTTTACCTTTCCGACTGTCGTGCTTCCTCACACTAGACGTCTGTTGGATGCTAACATCCCCGAACTATTCCTTGAATCACGACAGCTTCGTGCATTATTCGCGGGTTGTTTCGAAGGCTCTGAAGTTCTTGCAAGTCACCTGTACGGGAGTAATTTTAGAAATAACCGGAATATCTGCAAGGAATATCACTAAATAAAAACGACGTGATTTCGTCGTATCGATAACAGCACACCACTCAGCTAGATCAAATAGAGTCCTTCACTTAGCTGTTCCAAAGCACTCGTGTTTGTCGGTTTTTTGCAGTTTGGTCGAGTGCCTTAGCACATAACGGGTCCGATGCTTTAAAACGAACTGTGGTGAAAGATGTGACAACGAATATAAAAGTCGTCACCACTAAAGCTATGACGAAGCACTGGACCTTAGTTTCGATTATCCAGGTCCGCTTGGGTCTCTATTCTCTCGACCAGGTGAGGAAATTGGCTTAGTAGGCTTTGATGGATATCAGTAGTGTAAACGGATGGGTTATTGCAAGCGCTGTAATGTCAGGCTAGTTACAATTACTTGCACTGCTACGTCATACGTAGGAAAGGGTAGTCCCATAAGCCAAGGTTTCTCAGCATGTACATTTAATAGACCCATGGGATCACAAGCGGTATGATCGGAGTAATGGTTGGAAAAGAGTAGAAACTGGAGTTTCAGTACTATAGCACGATTTCATTAGTGCCAGATTCACTCAATTCTCGGAGAACGGCCGTCCGGTCGTCATCACAACAGTAGCCTACAAGTTAGTGAAGTGCATGAGAAGTAGTCACTTAGTCATATCGATTGCCTTTGTCCCATAGGTTAGAGACTAAAGCCTGTGCATGCGAACTCTGTGCAAAGGCTAGGTGCAACCGCGGTCGTGAGTGAATGCACCCCATCGTCCAGTCCAAAAGACCAACAGAAAGGTCGTCTAAGTTCATACCAGCTGCTGACAGACACCATATCAAGTCTATTATCCCATTGCACTTCAGTGCTATTACCATATATATATATATATATATATATTGAGCACATAACTTTTGCAATCATTTGTAGCGAGGTTACTGGTGTGCGCACGGTGTCAGCAGCCAACGTATAACACCCAATGTCCCGCTACCCTTAAAACCTCTGTGATGGTGATGATGTGACTCAATTTCAAACCCATACGGATTTTTCAACAGCAAAAATATAATCAGTCCCCAAGCAAGTAGTAATTCAGCTCTGCCTATTCTGCGCACAACGGTCTTGACTACAGCGATTTGCACCGTCTCAGTAAGTAGCCATTTTGATATCTCCCACAAATGTTACGGCTGATATCGACACTCGCCAGGTTACTTTGTCACGCTGCCTCAAGGACGTGCAACTCACTTGAATAAACAACTAATGAAGATCCCGTGCTCTAACTCATCCTTCGTTGATCATACCATGCTTCGTCCACCTACTAAACTTTCCACAGACAACATCACCCATATTAATCATAAATATATTTGCCTAGGATCTTCACAATCAATTGATTGCACTGGAGGGTCACTTTGGAGTACTCTTTGTGTGAATGGGTTGCAACACGCAATCTCAATGTGACTCACGATTACCATTGGAGAGAACCTTGACAAATTAGATTACTGGGATTGTAACTGATGAACTGATTAAATACTGGGCTTTGCCTACTCAACAACACTGCTCTCGAAGAGGTTTTTCGACCTTAACTGATCACATCAAGTGGAACTGACAGACTTCTAAGGTTGAACCATACGAAGTTCAGCCGAAACCTCTACACCTTCGACTACTAGGTCACAACTGCAAACGCTTGGCTCCATGTTACCCATCGTGACTCGGTGGCTAAAAGTGGAGATGTTTCGGCTAACATCCCAGTGGCCACAGTTTCGCTGTCTGCTATCACTATCTGATGTGATCAGATAAGTTCGATATGCGCGATGGAGTACAATGTTTCTGGGGTGGGCAAAACTCAATATCTCTCTGCTTCAGCAGTCGGTTATATTTATGAAAGGAGTGGAATCCTTCCACTGCAATTCTTCTGAAAGAAATGCTTTGCCATTTTTGAGACTTTCCTCTGTTTATTTGCAGTTCAAGTGTGTGAAAATATTCAAAGATTCCTTTTGTGTCAAAACTACCATCATCACTGGTCATTAGATAGAATGTCTTAGTTGTTGGCCGAACACTTCCTTCACACTTCATTGCACTGATGCCATCTTGCATATTCCAGGTGCCAATTTACTTATTCCGAAACTCGATGAAGGCAACCATTTGTCCAATTATCTCCTTACGGAGAAAAACATAAAAGTGTAAACGAATCCGTCCGGGCGAAAATACTAGACTGTCCAGTCAAGTTGACCTCTTTTAGCGCCATTGATGGGCTATAACTTGGATTATAGCAAATCCAGACAGGCAAAAAGACAAAGGAACAAAACGGTGCTATGTGACACAAACCTTGCTTCAGTTCAGAAAACAAACCAAGTTTAAGATATTAACCCGGTTCCAAAATTAATCACTGATGGTGACCATGGAGGACAATAATTGTATTCTATCTTCCAATTCAACGGACCTATTTGGGAAGACTGCAATTTTAGAGTACTACATTTCCACAATGGCTGTGCAAATACAACCAGTATATCATTAATCCCGATAAGAATGGCTGTTCTGAAACATTTTGTGCTCTAACCAAGGTTAACACGACAAACGGGGCAACCACGCGGAACTGGTAATCGACACTACTTGGTGGTATTTATATACCTGGTAGTGCAAAGATCGGGTCAGGCGGGCTATCCTCAAAACAGTTACCTTCAAAGCCTCCAATGTAAGTCCATAAAAATTGGGTACCATGTAGAAGGTATCTGACACATATTAAGCAATCAATTGTGAGTATTACTAAGTACTTGCAAAATAATGTTTACCCATGCACAACATGTGCTTGTTTCCACGAATTCACTGCCAAAATGGTATTAAATTTTTTACGGTCAAAACTAGTTGTGATGCACAAAGTAGCTTGCATGTGCATAAATCAAGGATGTTACCTTATCATGGGTCATCGAAAGGTTTAGTGCCAAAAGTATTCCTCCTCTGTGGGGCATAGTAATTTCGGCATATGCGAAATTTACAGCGCCCAATGTTCTTTACAGGTTTATGAACATAAAAGCTCAATAATTACCTTGCTGAATGTTAAAGCACCTGCATGTGTACCGGATTAGACGCTTAATCTTAGTTGGTACAATGTGTAAGCGACACCTTCGCTTGGGACTCGGGTGACGCGTATAAACTCCCGGTCCAACCAAGAAAGGAAGTCGAGACATAAACTACGGCGCTGTTCAAACATAAATTTTGGTGCTATGTAATATGTCTTAACAATACTCGTTCAGTTCCAATCAACAGGGTCTTGCAAGGCACAAAATAGGAGCAGTCACCGCAAATGGCACAGCACAATGGGATCACATAATACAGAATCCGTGAGAGGGATCCTACGGTCCTTTGATGGGTCCAGTAACCCTACGCGATTGGTTTGCTTTAAAGCGCATGGCATGTGTAATGTGTGTCAGGGCAACTGTGGGATGAAATGAATATAGAGAGGGTGTGACCTCTGAGACCGCGAAGTGGCCCAAGTCTGCATGTGGTGTGGCACCTGGGCATGTAACATGGTATGTGATCGATCGTATCTAACCTCGGGGTTAAAACGAAACCATGAGTACATGGCTCGGAAAACAATGAATGGAATCATAGCCCGGAAGATTTAGTGTCAGTCAATGTTATCCGGAGCAAAACTCGGTACGCTGGTGCGAATTACAACGAAAACATGGAACATCGCAAGGTTAATCACATGGGGTTAGGCAAATGATTGGCATCCGGAGTCTCAGCAGGTGGCGCAGATGGTGTGCTTATCTGCTGCATGATCTTGATACCCAGCCCGCTGTTTTTCTGGTAATTTTACCGCTTACACCGCGGTTTACATAGGGGTCACGCTCGGTCATCTTGATCATTGAGACCGTATCTGGTAGAAATAGCCAGAGTTAAACTGGAACTTGGAAGGTAGTGGTTGACAGGTGATGCATAGTGTAGTGGAACATTACATTTCGCGAGTATAGCTTGGTACACAGAGGGGTTTGTTGCCACTGAGGATTATGTGGACAACATTCATACATTTTCTCCTTTATAGATTAGCTAAAGGCACCTGGATCGCATATATATATATATATGTATCACATTTTTCAGTTTATTAATTCTCAACTGAAGTGCAGTGGTCAAACCCTAATGAAATTACTTCTAACCCAGTGATTTTTGCTGAACCACGCAAGGTGGGTAGCTTCCCAAATTTTCCCTGTAATCTGATCAATTGAAATATTCATTGCGACGGCTGAGTCACTGTGTAGGTATCAACACTATGATCGCAATGCGGCGAAGCAAGCTGATAGAACTGGGACTTGTGCACGAAAACCAAATAGTAACTCAGGATACGGTAAAGTTAACACAACTGACAGTGTCCAAATCCTCAAGGGGGAAGTAAGCACATTTGTACCCGAGCCGCGTGCGCTACTCATTTACTGGGAGCCATAGCAACAGGATCGGATGCAAATGTTATCATACTCCCATACTTTACAGTGACTGGATAAGGAGACACTTTAGTTGGCGAATGTACAATGATAGGATATGCCCCAGCAGTCCGTGAGAGAAATGCTCAAGAATAGAGTATAACTCTAAAATCGTTTTCAGAGCCTTCGGACGTATTCGAGGGTTGCAACATGATGGAGCTATTGGAAGACCCATCTTCGTTTCTATAAAACCGCGTCGACATTCACTCACGAATTCTCTGCGATGAGTGACTCGTGTTACGATCCACATATATCGCCCTCCAGAGACCACGAGTACCAAAAACAAACAAGAATAGAGTCAACAGATAGTACAAAGGGAATATAAATCACACTCCTGTCTTTCGAGTGCGCAGTACGTGCACACTGGACACCGCTACCGAGGAACTGTTGATGAACCAGGACGCCCTATGAGCTTATGGGTACCCGAATACTCGTCATCAAACGAATGAAAGAACGCAAGAGCAAACCATCATGAATGAGTGTAGCAAATAAGATACTTCGCTCCTACACCATTCAAAAGCGACACCGCCGCTTACTTCTGAAAAAGGCTGTTGAGCAGACAAGTTTCACCGACTGCCTGCATGTAACATCCTACAATAAGTCATTATTCGCAAAATCGTTGAAGCATAGACTACTTTCGTTGACGAACTCGATGCTTGTTTATCAGCACTCGTGATCCTGAAGTTCACGATGCGTGAGTCTTACTACTAGGTACCTATCTCAGCGGATTCGCGAGCACAACTCTGTGTGGTTTTACAAAGACGAGGCGCGTATTTTAACTGCTCCATCATGTCGCACCCCATGCGTACAGTCACGTAAGGTCCGAAAATGATGTCATAATCACCTACTCCGTTCCCGAAAGTTGCTCTCGGACATTCTGGGAACATTCCGTAACTATTTCGGAAGCAATCTACATCCTCCCCGTCAAACCAGAGTTGCGTGTGCAAAGCCAATTTAAACGCTCCTAATTCGATGGCGGTGTAATAACATTGTTATCTAAACCAGCATTTATGTATTAAGGACACATCATTCCAGTCGAGCTGTGACCCAAGCATGCTTTTAATCAAGGGCTATGGATCGGATCACGCGTGTTTACTATTATTTCATTTACTTGTTGGTCATCTTCAGCTTAGTGTATTAATGCGGTTTGATTCGACGGTAATACTAATACAACAGTTTGGGTCTTCAACCTTGGTGCATAACGATGCATGGGAATTATGCATTTTAATTGTATATCGATGTGCAGATGAAATTGCGAAGGTAATCTTCGACCCAAAACAAAACCGATTTCGCTTCGCTCCAGTTCATTTTGGTCATATGTCTAATTTTTAGCATCCTCGCATGCATTCTGGGCTTTGTGTGGCCTGTCGGCGTCAATCTACTCGAAAAATAATGCCTACAACAGCTGGTATACCGTCACTACAATGGTGTGAACTTGATCCGAACTCCTGAAGTCGTTGTGCACGGCAGTAACGTGCAAGTCAATGGTCATTAAGCGGCGTTTTATCGCATCTAGTAATTTAGTCACGTCGGGCGTTTCGGTACCCGTAGCCCATTGATCTTTCTCATGGACTGATAACAGTCGGGTTGCGAGTTCTAGCCCAACAGGGGTCAGCAGTGTTAAAAAGGGTCAGTTAATGGAAGGTTGCCTTGTTATTCCGATACTTTCTTGAATAGCGGCACTTATCTTCTGGGCAGCTATCCGGTTGATCAGCAGGCACTTCACCGAAGCCGTATTATATGAAAACACGTTTCTTACCGGGTTTAGCTTGCATGCGTATGGCAACGGAAAGACTCGGCTAGTATAAGTCCAGGGTCTTCTTTAGATCGCCCGGCAAGCAGGTGTTTGCGCTGTTCATGATCAGCCATATAACGTTCAATTCCACTGTACAAGGTTAACGCACCACAAGCTCTTCCAAAGACTTGAGGGACTTTAGATTATCGTAGCTTCCGGCCTCGATGATTAATTGAAATATATATTGAACTATTCATCACCGCCATTAACGTCTTCACGCATGCCAAATGTGTTGAAAAATGTACTTATCCTCCACATTTTCACAGGCAATCATACTGATGATATCAATGAGTTTGCCTATAAACCAGGACTCTCAACATATGATGCCATATTTTAGCTAGTGCTTTCCATCGTGTTAGCTTTGGATAATAGATGCAAGAGCTTACGGCTCTTATTTCATAATTACACTAACGCATTTGGGAGCCTGGACGTCCCACCCTTATGTATGTAATGTGATGCATGACTACTTCACAAATCGCATACACTTCAAGCAGCTATGCGGCCAAAATCATCTGCACGAGCACACAATTTTGATGCTTTGTAGGAGCCATGCTATCCCCTTTTTATTCACCGCCTACGTTAAAAGTATCCCTATTCCATCGCACTTCACAGGTTGTAAATATGTTGAAGTGGTCCTGGGTTGCATTACCACAAGCACGGATGACACCTTGAAAGTCCAAGGAGCGTTTGATGAACCAGTAAGTTGTTTAAGACTCCTGTCCATCTCTCTCAACTCTTCAAGAATTTGTGGCCTAACGTTCTGTTTTCTACATCTTATCAGACTACAGTCCCTTATACATATATTCCTTCTCATGCTTGTACAGGATAAAACCATACCATATTTTCCACCGTAAAATAACTTGTAATTTTCCCATCTCACAATTCCTCTTGGTCTACACATATGATCAAACATATTAAAAATTTTAGTGGACGCTAATTGTACGTCCTCAGACTCAAAATGCTGTTCGTCCCCGTGCTTTATTTCTAAAGTTTGTAACGACACATTCAATAGTTCAATAGTTCAATAGTGTATGATGGAATAAAAAGCATTGGCTTTACAAGACCCATAGGATGGTAATACGCAAAATAGATAAACATCATTAGTTTCCGACATGGAACTGAAATGCCAATAGTTTAAACCTAGTACATCACACCACAATGTGTTGTTTGTCACTCAGATGAATGTCTAACAATTGTTTGAAGGCTGTAATGTTCGGAGCGTTTACCACATGCGTTGGCAAGTCATTCCATTGTGAACAGATTCTAAGAGAGTAAAAATATTTTCTACAGTCTAATCGGGAGTGTTGGGTTATCAGCTTGACCTCTCGATCGCTTATATGAGGCTAGGGTGAGCAGCGATTTGCACGGGTGAACGCTTTCCGTTAATATCCGGTATGCGAGAATGAGATCTCCGCATAGTCGTCGGTATTCGGAGGAAAACATTCTGATTAAACTGAGACGCACTTCATAATGGAGACCAGATAATCCGCGTGTTGCCTTGGTAGCTCTTCGTTGGGGCTGCTCTAAGAGATGAATGTTCCGTTTTAAACATGGGCACCAAGCCTGGACGGCATATTCGACGTGGGGACGGATTTAGGAGTTGACAAGCATGGGTACCAACCGTCGTTCAAAAACACCAAAAGCTCGCCTCAAAAGTCTCAGGTTCATGTTCGCCACGTTCGCTGCTTTCGAACATTGGAGCGAATTCCCCAGACTTTTTTGCACAATGATACCTAAGTCTTTTTCTGTGGTCACGCGCCGTAAAACGTACTGCCCCAAGAGGTACGTGTTGGCAAGGTTGCTGCGCAATGACAATAGGTGACACTTGGCAGGATTCAGGGGGAGGTGATTTATATCTGCCCATTTGTTGATTCGATCCAAATCATTCTGGAGGAGGGCACAGTCTGATGTTGAGCGAATAACTCTCCAGATTTTTGCGTCACCTGCAAAATTTTGCATCGAGGATTGAATATTATCCGGGAGGTCGTTAATGTAGACCAGAAAAAGGAGGGGACCAAGGACGGATCCTTGAGGAACACCGATGGAGATGCAGAGGGTTTCCGAGAGGGCATCGGCGACTCTGACCTTGATCGTTCTGTTATGCAAATATGCTGCTAGCCAGGTGAGTAGGGAACCATGGATACCGTAGGCACGAAGCTTATGAAGCAGAGCTAAGTGATTGACTCTGTCGCATGCCTTCGAAAAGTCTGGGTAAATCACATCAAGGTGGGATCCTTCATCAAGCGCTTTGGTCCATGAATCCCGAGCAAGAAGCAGATTTGTGAGGCAAAATCGTTTGCGCCTAAAGCCGTGTTGGAGGTGAGAAATTAGCTTCAGACTCTCAAAATATCGTGTAATTTCATCTGCAACTAACGATTACATTACTTTTGATAAAACAGGGAGGAGAGTAATGGGTCGGTAGTTGGCAGGATCCGATCGCTTACCTCCTTTGTATATCGGAGTGACTATCCCGCTTTTCCACTCAGACGGAAGTGTTTGGGAATTGAGTAGACTTTGGAAAAAGCTTGCGAGGTGTGTTGCTATGGTGGGAGCAAGAGTTTTAAGAACTTTGGGTCTGATCTTGTCGACTCCCGGAGCGCTATTTTCTCTGTTGTTTCTCTGTTGTTTCCCCCGGATGGCTTTAAAACGATTTTGTCCTTCTTGTCCGTTCACTTAAATTTATTTTCCACTGCCCTGAATTAAGGTGAGAATGGCTCACTGATTTCATTGTTAACAAGCATTTTGATGCATGCATCAACTCGGCATTTACGATTTTAAACGATCACCCTCGCCCTTTACATGCTGTCCTAACCAGCACTATATCTATTTCTTCCACGTGGTCGAACACCAAAGTTTGTATTATCGTATCTCTTCGTATAGAAACTCCACCCTGCCTTATCTGTAAAGCATACTACTTGACTCATCAGGAATGTAAGGCCGCCTTTATAGCCGCATGCTTGATTGCATGAGTAACTTTTCGTTTTACTGTTATCAGTTGTCAATTCTCATTGATGCTTCGTTGTGTTGTACTCCGCAGTGTCAGTGCGAAAATGCTGAGAATGCTGAAGTTTATTCTGAGTTTATTTTGACTTGTTAGCGCATGAGATTTCCGCTTGTCAATCCAAACGCACTATTATCTGTCCTCCCACTTTCTTCCTGATATTGTGGTGATTGCCACGAGTGTGCTCAGTGTTTTAGTGATGCATTCTCAGCCAATCGGAGCAGGCACTACCAGTTGGGGTCGACTGAAATTAGCAAAAGCAATCCAAGCGTCATCCCCTTTGGATTGATCTACAAGTGATAGATGGAATCGCCTTCCAGTTGCGAAAGTGTGCATTGTACCGGTAGTATCGTGTGTTCAGAACTGTTCGCTTGATTCCCATATCAAAAGGGGCTACACAGCCATATAAGTCATAAATCATCATCTGCAAGTGATGGCTGTCAAGAGAACCACTGAACCAACGCAGCTCTCAACGATTCCATACCTAACGGACCTGAGAAAGGACTTCTTCTGCGCTCTACCATACACTGACAAGACATCTTAATCGATCAGGTCATTCCGCCATTTGGATTCAGGAACATGTAAGCAATTCGTATCGTCTTAACTCCCACCAGTGACTTTACTCGGCTAACGCAGCTGATGTTTTGAAGACTCATATACAGCCACACTGATGGCTTAATCTTAGCTTTCAACTTTTCTCATCTGGGTACAATTGTCTCAAGTATAGTGTTCCTGCCGCTCAGTATTAACGTCCCTAACTACTCTAGTCTATTATGCGGAAATGTGCTTTACTCGTCTGATTACATTTCTCCACTCGTATTTCTTCCCTTTTTATGAACCCACCGTCAGCAAGATACCCGGATCCGTACAGGAACCAAACAACGAACAATGCCGGTAACCTGTTAAGAAACGATAGCGAAAGCCCCAAATGAAGATTTCACAAAAACAAGTATGTTGTACCCTGACCTAAACCCAAACCATCGACAGCCCCGCAAGAGTGAGCATGTTGCACATGTAAAAACGAGCAGTCCATTTATGAGCATGCTGTCTTGATACCACGAAAGTATATAGATAAATGCACCACGTGGAATTCAGGGATGGGAAAGAGCCACACAGAGATCCTACAATTTAGTGACAGACGCAGTGATCGGCTTAGCAGCCGTTGACTTAAAAGACAACGATGATCATAATTGAGGTTGTGTGCCGCAATCCAAATCATACGGCGAAAGCTCCAAACGCAGAAATATATAATAAGAATAATACTAATCATTATTATTATTATTATTATTATTATTGACTCGGATGCAGTCGCCAAATGCATGTGTCGGCCCGTAGCCGTAAGCAACACTAGCCTGACTTGCAATCCGAGGGCGTGGGTTCAAGCCTGCATAGGAGCCAGGCGACCCGCGCAGTATCCTTAGCTCGCTTGCGACTGGAGGTGGTTGCGCGACAGCGAAGCGTCGTTACTGCATACCGGCGTACTGCTAATGCTTTTTTTGCTGCTTTGCCCGGCAAGTGTGCTGGTTATTTTGCTGCAACGCTGCAGCTGCTTCTGTCATTAGGCTGACCAATACTAGCGTGCTAGCTGTGCGTGAATAATAAGTACTATAAGGTAATCATAATGTCTGTAAGTGGTGACATTCCACACAACTGATTACCAAGAAGCAAAACAAATGATCACTCTCACTGTCTCTCTCGCAGGCTATGAGACTATCTATATGCGTCTGATAGGAAGTGGCACCACAGACAAGATGATTAATAGATGACAACGACAGAACTGTTAAGGATGCATACTATCCCTGGGGTCATGCCAAGAGCACTAAAACTGCCAGATGTATACTGGAGTTAAAAAATACTCTGACAGGTATATATCATCGAAGCAGCTTAGAGAGAAAACAGTGAGTGACTTTTGCACTGCGCTGTACGAGGTAATCTACAGGATTTTATTCATTAAACTTTACTTACATTCTTTTAACTGCTCCGCAAAATTAGTTGCCTAAGTGAATGCACATGAAATCTCACGTAAATTTGCCATGGATAAACGTTTCTTAGAATACTCACAAATAAATCGCTTAGCTTTTGTTTCAACGCCTTCAACAATGTGATCGAAACGAAGGCAAGCCATGATGATGTACTAGAGAACCACTAAACAAGTTGTTGCTATCAATTAGAAGCGAACCAACTGTGATAGAAGGGACACTACATGTTCTGACTGCTCAAATTGGACTCACTTCCCTGACCCCACGGCTAACAATTGGCTATTATCTATTTACTCTGTTGCCTTGACAGAAAAATGGCGAATCTGAAACATTTTGTCGATTTTCACTAACTTGTCTCTAGCAGTGATAGAATGTTGAGCAGACTTTGTCTAAGTGGCCTCTGTACGCAGACACATGAAAGGTATTAAACAGGTGCCGCCAAACAACTCTAGGCATTCTAACCCCCAAATTAATAAACAATTTCCCAATCCCGTACTATTGTGGAAAGAATGCATACCATATACAAATGTTTGTGCTTTTTTGTGTACAAAGGAGAAAGCTTGCACGAAAACAGCCAGATAGTAGCAAGTGTGGACCGAATTTACACCCTCCGCGCTACTTCGAAACTCTTTGCCAATGAGTTACTTGGGCTACTGGAAGCAAGATTAACCGCCTGGGTTATCAGACTCACAGGCTTTTCACCCCAGTGATTATAGTGGACACACAAAAAGAGAAGGGGAGGCAGGTTTACAATGACAGCATGGTGTGGACTATTTTAACGTTTCACCTTTTGGTCACAGGATTGAGACACACAAACCACTAGGTGGTCCTTTAGTTAATCGGGCTCCAAAGCTCCGCCAACTTCACACACCGGAGTGTTTCAGGGCGTTCAATTTTTCGGATTCTAATCCATACGCTGCAGTATTTTTTAACGCACATTATATCAGCTACGACGTGCTACATCGTCCCGATATTGCAAGGCTGTGAATGCGCTGCAACAATTGGTGCACTCGTGTGGATTGAGGAGGAGGTGCCTCCTGAGTTGGAGGCTACGCTTGTGCTACTACTGTACAAGGACAAAGCAAACAAGCGATGTTGCACGAAGTATCGTGGCATCAACTTGCTGAGTTGTGTGTGCAAGGTAATTGACAGAATATTGCACAATCATCTCGTCAGTCAGGTTGTGAATCTGAAGATGGCGGAAGAGCATTGTGGGATCCGTTCGGGTTTCAGCACTATAGATATGGTGTTTGTGGCTCCTCAGTTGCAGGAGAAGTGTACAGAACGACACCAGCCCTTGTACTCGCTTTTTTCACTTCACCAAGTCATTTGATACGCTGAACCACGAGGCAATATGGCTGGTGTTGGTTAAGTTTGGTACTTCGAGTAAGTTTGTAACTTTAATTGGATGTCTGCACAGTGGTATGCTGGCGAGGGTGCAGCTGAGTGGACAGACCTCGGATGACTTGGTAGTTGTCTCTGGTATGAAGCAAGGCTGTGTCTTAGCTCCTGCCTGTTTAAGATTTATCTTCATGCCATGTCGTGTGCGTTTGATGTTGCTTGTGCTTACGGTGTTCGTGTGGAGCACCGTATTGATGGTGGATTGCTGAACATGCGTCTTTTCGGTGCGAGAACCCTAGGTTGTGAGACAGCTATCCATATGTAGTTGTTTACTGATGATTTGGACTTGTTTATACACAGCACAAATGAATTGCAGCTTATGGCTAGTGCCTTTTTAATGTCGATAAAACTCGTTACATTTTAGTTGGTTTGTTCTGCATACTGAATACTCTTCTCCCGACTTGCACAAGTCGCTCATGCAAATTGTGGTAAACTTGCGTAATTGTATCGCGTGGTATTTTTTAAATAACGGACATTTTGTACTTATCACGGATTCACTTATAACTAATTTCTTCCCTATGCTCATTTAGCTAGTATTTATGTCGTCATATGAGTTTACTTTATTCGATGTTGGTATTTCGAATGAGTGGCTGTTGTTTGACATCTCAGGTGTGGCTGCGCTTGATGTGCATGTTGACAAGGTGCCTACATGTCTATTAACTACTACCTCGTTCATACTGGCTCCAGGAGACAGTTGGTCGTTGCTGGAGGGTACGGGGTGCACGGTCCTTGTGTTCGTGCTAGGATCGAAGAGTGGTTCCATGCAGTCAGTGTGGAGCAGACTACGGTCCAGCCACCTCATTGTGTACGCTTGATTCCCTAAATAAAACGTGCTTGTGTTTGCCTGTGAAGGAGTGTGGGCCGGCTCTGTTGATGAAATATGGCTCCCATCCGCATGCCTCCCGGTCTTATTCCTTCGGGTTTACACTGGATATGGGGTGTGTGGTTGGAGCTGTGGGTGGTGTAGCGCAAGCCATCCATGGTCCCTCTGTAGGCGCAGGGGTCTTGTGGCTGGCCACCGTGACAGGCAAATCCGAAACTGGATGCCGCCATCTGTATATATATATATATATATATATATATATATATATTCAACACTTTACCATTTACATTACAATTGGCTGAGTGCCACAACACATAAGAGGATAATTAGATTAAAAGAGAAAACTACTGTTAGAGTAGAAGTCTCACATTATTCTTCATTCTACCATGTGGTCGAGCTGTTTCAACCTTCCTATCTTTCTGGGAATGCAACCCACAATTATCGACGCACATTACTGTGCTTACGCTTCTCCAACTTGGATTTCCCAGAGCTATCCAACTGAAATTACGCACCATACTCGCATCCATTGCTGCATTGTACGCAGGGTTTTCTCTGAAACTTCCGCGCCAACTTTTTCGTGTCTATAACACTATTTTGCCATCATTTGTAAGAGTGCTCTTATAACTATCCAACGATCTCTGTAATACAATAATCCAGCATTCCGTTTGATAGCTGCAGCTCGTTAGCAGCCCTCATCATGACATGTGCCAAACTACCGTGAAACTTTTTACAATCGTCGACGCCCAACTTTCCACCAGGTCGAATCCCGGCCCGATGGATGACCAAGCACCCACTGCCTACAGCATAGCTGTCGTATATTTATCTTCACTATGTTCGCAACTGTGGTCCCACCTGCAGGACTGTCAAATGATATCATGTGCCTGTCCCGACGCGCCCGGTGTGCTTAACCCTGGTGACCAAAAGGCAGTCGCAATTTGCCCACGTGACTGCTACTACACCCCGGCAAGCTTCGTAATACAGCAACAAGTAAACCGTGGTCCCTACGGTTCACGTAGTCCGAGAGGTAGGTTCTTTGCGATACGAAACCGTGCTCCAAGACTGTTAGAATTGGAAGAACAATTTGTAACTGTGATGGACAATTCCATCCTATTTGTGCAACTTTAAGTATAATGAAAGTGAAAGTACGACACGGCACACCAGGCTCTATTTGCTTATTCACCGGGTGCATGATCAACGCAGTGGTAATCTGCAATGCCGTGCTGGCACAAAAAGGTGACATACTATCAGCGATTGTGCAATCTGCGACTGCTGGTATAGTGCCGGTAGCAGAACCAACTGCAGCAGAACACGACTCTTGTTTCCAAAACTTATGATCAAACTTGGAACAGAATATGCAAACCAACGTGTATAGCCTAACATGTTTGGGAATACTGGTAGCTCAGGTTGATTATTCAATTGTTCATAGGTTTGCCGAGCTTGGCGGTTTGGCGGTTGCAACCGTCAAAAAAACGGACAATTCAAGCGTATAGTTGAAGGCGTAAAGCCGGCAAACCAACCACGAGAGTTAGCAAGCAGGCAGGCAGGCAGCCAACGTCTGCCAAATTCTGTGACCCCAATCTTTAATAGTTTGTTTTTTTCGAAGGTGTGTCTGTGTCACAAGGTATTTCATTGTACCAGAGTTTATCTAGCACTACCAAAAGCCTGACAACCTACGCATCCGTTGTCGCTGCATGCAGACCCAAAGCAAAGTTATCAGTCACGTCTTCAACTGACCAAAGAGCGATAGAAATTATACAAATAATAGTGTGCTTCTGAGAAGGCCCTTAGGCCACCGTCATAAAAAGGAAACATACTGATACAAAATCATGAACTTTAGAAAGACGTAGAACTCAGATAAGGTATTATGCTCTAACGTGCCTAAGTAGAAGACAAACTCTCAAAGCCAAACTACTGCTGTGGTTCACGGGAGTTTAAAGTTCTGTTCTAATCCAAAAATGGCTGAAAACTTCTCTGAAGTTGGCACACATCCCACACCAAACTGCCATCAGAAATACCTTTGTAGGCGATCGTAGTCAAGTCACCGTTGGCTGAAAGAACACAAAACCCGTAGCAGTTTGTTGCGAGCCCATCTCTCTCTATTTCAAATGCGAAAAGCGGTAAATTTCCTCAGTTGCCCCAAGTAGTAAATACAGACAACAAGTTACAAGTGACATCTGAAGGATTGGATGGTTGGTTTCCTGTGTAACAGACCGAAACGGCTCTGGGTGTTAGGCCATAAATTTGTCAAAAAAGAGTTGTCAGCCAGTGCCACAGTGGTCGGCTTAAATTCGCAGGAAACGTTCGTGTGTTCGAATGTGATTTGGCATCCAATACTCGCGTTTGTAAGCATAAAACTCACGGCGCCATCTTAGCAAATTGGCCGAGCTTTGCTCTCCTTAAGCCTCATTGTCTTGAAGCTTTGTCATGGCAACCGAGACATTGCTGAATGACTTGCTTACCGACGCCGAGATCACACTGACTGGTATGTCACACTTGCACAACGACCGACCCACTAGGAGAGGTGGTGTACCTCGTCACTACCTTTCCGATTTACACCTCAACAGCATGAACGATCAAAGGGTTCAAACACTAGACTGGTTTTAGTGCCGCCTACACCTACGACAGGGCGATATATGTTTAGTGGCCAATGTATACCGACAACCACGGTTCAATTTATACATGGGTCAACTTCTAGTCGCCAATATGAAGTGCCTGCTGGTACATTCTCATTGTAAGAAACTTCAAGCTCCACGGCCTAGAAGCCCGGCCACTCGCGGTGAACAGTTCAATGCGAAACTATGAGAAATAATTCCTGGTTCACTACTGTACAACTATGTCATCTTTCCAACACGTTTCAGGACAAACAACAAACCGGCCACTTTGGACCTCGTGTTTACCAACGAGGAACCCATGATCGACTTGCGCAGCACCGATCATGTGACACTAGCGTTCCGCTAAGTGTGCTACGCAGAGTATCTTAGTGAAAGTAATGAGGAATCTCACGTCGTAACCAATTATGACAAGTTTTGCGACAGTGTGTAGCAAGAACGAAGCGGCAAGAAAGCGCAGTCGTTACTACACGTGACCACGATTAACCAAGCGGTCACGCACGCGCGTCTATATGGGTCAAGTTGCCGTCTCACAATGCAACATACGTTAGCAATTACTACTGACATCTGTTCGTTTCATCTTGGTGGGTCAAGCTTGCCTCTTTACCCGGTATTTTCGCTTCAGTAAATCTCATTCTGAGGCTCTTGATTCTGCTCGATCGCATTTGCGTTACGCGGCTTGGAGTTACTCCAAGGTATATCGACAAAGACGTTTCCGTCTGATTTATTAGCCTTTCAACAAATACATCTCTGTTCTCCTCGACTCAGGCCTGTTACCCTTTCGTCACTCGAGATCCGCTCTCCGCTTGTAGTGTAGGGCTTGCGTTGCACCACTTGATCTCGTCCATGCCGCCCGTGTTTATTTCTGTCTTCGCTCGTTCTTGTAAATTTCCAATCTTCCACGCGATTGTTACCTACCGTGTTACTACCGTTGGTGCGACAAACTGATCTTTCCTAGCCAAAAAGTCTACTGAGGTGGCCTGTAGGGAATTTGGCAACTGACTCAACAAGCTAGTGGGAAACACACTAGAAACAAAGTCCTACTAATCGAAATGGATGAAGTCCTTCCTAAGTAGCAAGACACGTAGATGCATGGCATCGGGGGATTCGGGTTGCATTGCTTACATAGCCTCTGCGAGCGAGGACACGTGGAATGTTCATGTAACGCAGAGGAACCAGTGCGTCAAGCTCGTCCGGAAGGATAAGGAAAATCACCAACAACTCCTTGTGATAAGATTTCGCTCTAACCCTAAGAGGTTTTATGGACACGTGAACAAATTTCGTAGAGCAAAGCGCGGAATCACTGCTCTGCACATAGTATGCGTTCTAGCGCAAACCGTACAAGAAGTGGTCAGTTTTCTTGGACAACATGTTGGCATTATCTTCCAAAGTGTACAATCATGTTACATCGTACCTACGCAGATCATGCCGCCATGTGCCAACAACCACCTATGTTTCACAACCACGACTGATGTCTTTGCACGAGTTCAGTACCCGTGTGCCGACAGTATTCGCCCGAAGGCGCTGAAAGTTGCTGCCATGAATTTAGCTGAACCGCAAGTAATATACTTTTGACGATGTGTTATCGAGGTGCAGGTACGCATGGTGTAGAAGCACAGGAGTGTCACCCCCATCTACCAAAGTCGTAGCTGTGCAGAACCAGAAAATTATCGCCCGATAACACTACTACTGCTGAGTTTCAAGGTCGTGAAGTCCATTGTCGCTGTGACACTCATGGATTACCTGGAAAGTGACGAAATTTTCACGCCGGAACAGCATGGATCCGGCCAGAGTCAGTCCTGTACTGTTAAGCTGTTGATAACTAATGTATGTTGGACACAATCTCTGGTTGCTGGAGTAGGAATACAGGCCGCCTATCTATACTATTTGAATTAATTCGGTCGTCTGTATCACCACTTTCTACTTCACAGGCTTCATAAGTATGGAATCGGCGATCACATTCTGGGCTGGAGAGGCCTGTCTCTTTCAAGCTCATGTAAATATGTGGGATGGCAACACCTTATCCGAAGGAATCGAAGTCCATTAAGGCGTACATCTGGGCTTAGTAGTTGGGCCACGCCTGTTCCTGGTCTTCATAAATGACTTTGCGAGGGTGCTATCTTCAGAGTGTCTACTATTCTCAAATGATCTAAAGAAATGACGTGTTATCAGTAGCGTGGAGGATCTGTGTAAATCATACTCAAATTCTGTCAGAAACATGCTGCAGTCCAACGCCTCTAAGTGAAACGTCCTGAGCATACATTATCAGAATACTGATGACTACAGGCTAAGGCCGCAAATTCTACAACGAGTATCTCGCTAGTGCGATCTCTGCGTGTATGTGCAAGATGACCTTGGTTGCTTGAGGTAGCCGGAAAAGGCATAAATGATGCAAATTAGCACTTTGGTTTCCTCCGTAGGGCGTTCGGATAGTTCGATACTTCAGTCTTTCCGAAAATGTACAGCCCGTCCGGGAATAAGCATGCAGAAGACGCTGTGCAAGCGTTGCAACCTTGGCAAAAGCGCCACTTCACAGCGCTCGATACTGTACAACGCTGGATTACGAAGAGCATCAGAGGTTTTTCCCACCTTCTCTACCATCTCAGATTGAAAACTCAAAAAGTGTACAACGTAGGTTTTCGACATCTACGGAGCGATGTCATAACCAATTACAAAATCCTAAGGAACCCGAACCCCCATCTCATCAAAACTAAACTTAACCAAAACACATCTCCGATAGGTCATCAGTTTATGCAGTGTAGCCGACTGGAATGTCGATGGAATGTTTGCTCACTCTGAGTAGCGCAGTTTTAGAACATCTTCCAAGCGCATTTAATTAATGCCCCAATCTTATCGCCCTTCAGTGAAACGCCTTTACAATACCCAAATACATTTACGCGACCTTATGTGGCTCATGACAATCGGATGATGACATTAGTGCAACAAAAACAGTGGACGGTGTCATACTCCATGTAAACTCCAGCCTACTGCAAACATCTTGGTGAGTCAGGCATTATACATGTTTTATAACGACACTGTTTTGCTAGCCTGTACTTTTCACCCTAACCGTCTTATGACACTCGTCAAGTATTTGTTTTGAAACCAGTTATAAACTACGTCTCCATATGGTTGACGACATCCGATTCCGGAGGTACCTGTCACTGTGGCGTCCATAGGGCAGCCAGAGGATGCCAGCGCCTGTAAGTGACCATGGGCGTTTTGTGATGCAGCACCTACAGCTCCAAATACGCACTCACTTGATCTCTCTCACTTTATACAGGGGGGTGAATAAGTGGGTATACAGTGATAAACACAGGGAAACACGTATATTATTCAGCTTATTTATTATACAAAAGAATGAACGTTGTGTAAACATGTATTAGGATGCCTTAATCCCTCAGTACTCGGATTGCTTGCCATCAGCGTTCACACACTCCTGTAACCGAGAACGAACGTTCATGCACACTCTAAAACAAATGCAGTTATCAGCACCAATTTCCTGACAAGCCTCCAAAATGAACTTATGTATGTCTTCAAAGATGCGAGGCTTGCGTGAAAAAGCCTTATCCTTTACAGGTCCCCCAAAAAAGAAGTCCATAGGAGTTAAATGTTGTGAGCATGGCAGCCAGTTGATGGCTCCACGGCGTCCAATCCATCTTTTGGGAAACCTTAAGTCAAGTAGTACACGTACAATGGGCACAAAATAAGGCTGGTCTTACCTTGCTTAAAATAGAAGACTTTAGCTTGTTATTGTTCAGGTATCCATGCATATAAAAAAAAGAAATGACTAAAAGTATATGCTAATAATTTCACTGATGTTACACGACCGTATGGCTACTTTTCCACCCTCTCTCTCTCTCTCTATATATATATATACATATATATATATATATATATATATATATTCTAGATGATGTACACTTCTTTAGCTTGTTATATTCCGCTGCAATCTAACTACTTAGTGTCTATTGAGTTAGATACAACTGGTGTAGGAAGATTCCGCACTGTCCGTTTGTGATACTCATACCAATGGATTCCGGAGTTCAAAAGAAAGAGTTTAAGTAATCGAAAATTCACACACTGCATATAAGCAAAATTTTATCGGTGCTCGTAGCCTAGGTTGTTCGCTATTGCACACTAAACTTCTCTATTTAGTCGAGGCTAGATCCGCCTCTCAGTAGAACTAATCAGGAAATATTTTTCAGAAGCATAAATATACGAGAGTGAGCCATTTAGCAAGCTAAGTTACAGCACTTGTACTTGACGTCACTTCCTGCGTATGGATGGGGCAATTATCTATTATCCCGGACGTAGTTTCCGGCTGGGCAGTACCGTGTTCCCCACTGCTCTTACGTCCATTTGTTATCGTTGTAGCCTATGTAACAAAGGAGTAGGTTGTTGAGGCACCACGTGAACAACTTACCTCGTCACTTTCCGTTCTCATATCTACTTCTGAGCATCATCGCGGAGTGATGGTTTCAGTACTGCGTACAGTTAATGAACACAGCTTTATGTATCACTTGAAAACAAGTAGGACGGCCAAGAGTAGTTGTGTCAAACAACTAGTACTTACAAGTGACGGTTAACTCCGACGGTAGCAAGGCAAGGTTGTGCGTCTGATTGTTCTGGACGGTACAAGGGTGAGGTGAACCGGATTCTACACTCGACCCGAATCGAGAACAGTGTGGAGGATCATCTGCTAGTGAAAAGGTAAACGAAACTTTAGTGCCGATAGGAAGATTATTGTGCAGTTGTGACAAAATGCATTGACGTCAGCAAGAAAATCCGAATTTTTCACCGGGCAGTCCGTTGATCTCAGGTTTTTCCATCTCGGCTCACATATTTTTTGATTCGCAAAACTGTCAAAATCAGTGCATCGGTTAACCGTCACTGCCATTAAGTACCTTAGTTGACACCTGCCGTGAAACATCGTCAGAAAGTTTCCTACGTTTTGGTTGAGTATCTAATCCCTGGTCTTAATAGAAAAAGTTACTTTCTCACATGCAAAGTAACTTTTCTAAAGTAACTGCTTCACGAGTTAAAACACCGCATTCTCAGCTTTCTCCACAGCCTTGTTGCATTTATGCTGAAAGCACCATGAGTGGCTTGCTGGCTTGCGGTTTGTTATTGCATCATCAGATATGACGGACCAGAGGGAATCTATCGGCCTGTCACTGGCATTTAATTTTTCGGATCTCCCAATAGTTCAACACCGCCCATGCAGGCATTCCATCGAACGAACAGTTGACAAGAGCGACCCAGTGTTTTACTGTGAGGTCTGCCACATAAATTAAGCTGGTCCAATATGCTTCCAACATGGAAATGCTAGACTCCAATAAAACTGACTGACATTGCTAGGATATTGAAGTGGACATCCACTTGAGAAAGCAAAACGACATCATCTAGGCATGGTCCAATTAGACAAGAGACCTAAAAACAATATCCTCCATTTGAAAAGTCTCTGAGAGCAAACAAAGAACCCATTATATGAGCTCGTCACCGAATCCACGGCTTGGCTGTATCAGATGCTGTCTTGTAACACAGAGGTAGCCCTCGAAATCTTCGTCCTGAAGACAAAATCAATCCAGTAGTTTGTTCACATCAGTGATTATCCAATCTGCCACTTCATACAACCAAGTCCAACTTTGGAAAATGATACCCGCTGTGCTATGTGGGACAACAGAACCCGTATAATATGATATGGAGGAATTATGCAGTTAAAAGGCAACACCAAACCAGTGTTGTACCATGGCCTCTATAGCTAAACTCAAATGACAGGCATCAGCATGTCTCACCAGGTGGTCCGATCACACGATGAATATGCTCTGCTGGTAATGACGATGAATGGCAACCCGTTTATTAACGTCACGAGGTCATCGAGACCACTTCTGTTATCCCTGTGGTAACACAGGCCAGGGTTAAGATATGGTCCGATGAGACGACACTCTCTCTATCCAAAGACAATTGTGGTTTTCCAGTCACATAAGCATTGGTAGCGAGCCGTAAATGCTTAGGTAATACGACTAACAAATATGATGAAACTAACTGGCTAACTAAGCAAGTCCATCAATCCCATAGGCAGTTTGCTAGACATGTGTTCAAGTGCTGTTTGGACAAAATCTTGCAGTTGTGTCCTGTGACTTGGAAAGTAACATGAACGGCTAACGCGTGCGTTACGCTCTGCATTAGCCCATCCAGATGGGCCATCACTCAAGCTGCGCCTGCTACAATAGAGTGATGATGTGCAACGGCTGGTCACATGGCGCATTCACAAGGTTGAAAAAACAGACTGGGCAAAGGAATTCCTGGTTAGTTCGACTGCAAAATTAAAAGTAAAAAATTGTACATCCGCATTACCATCCACGTGTTGTGGTCAAAATCAACCACAAGTCAATCTTGGCGTTGAACGGGTTGTAGCCAACAGCTTCAAACAGGTGAGCAGCCGAATTATGTTTGGCTGCTACCAACGGAGTTTGTAGGATGTCTATCAATATGGACCACAAGGCGAGGTTTTCAAAATGGGCTATCATTTCCTGTTCTATTCGTGTAATTACGTAACCCACACTTTCGGTAACTGTGCGTTGTGTTGCTTCACCAAGCCATCTAATAATCAAGGTCATGTTAACCCACGCTCACGATCTTTTGAAATCCCTATGTTTCTACTCCCCTGAAGGCCCCATTTTTCCCTGGTCAAGCCATATAAAATCATAAACTAAGCGAATCTACCAAAAGAAGAACAAATCTACTACAAATCATCGTGCTGGGTGGAGGGTCGCTCTAAGAAAGAAAGCATTTTGGAGCATGAGTATACCAATCATATTTAGCTCAAATATCTGATCACCTATGAGCAAAATGGATGAAAACCACATTCTGCTCCATGGAACACTCGAAGATTTGCGTAATTAAGTTTCAAGAGAACTGGCTGTATGAGGAGGTAGACGACACAGTTGTACAGATCGAGGGATTGATTTGCCATCGTGCCAACCGAAAATGTAGAGACTGCAAAGGTGGAGGAGGATTAACAATATATATTACGGAATATAAACCCGTCCATAAAAAGCCGACAGCATAACTTTGCAACATCACCTTTAGCCAAAGTCGTAAATTCTTGTATTGGCCGACTGCTATGAAATCAGCCAAAGAGAAACGAAATTGTTCCTCTTCATTTTCGACCTTATCACGACCTGATCTCACTTGAGTGAGTTCAAGTGAAACCTGCTCAACTATTGGTCAGTTGTGGTAAGCGTAATGATATACTCGCGTTTAATGGGGCGTGGGGCAGTCGGAATGGACCTCAATTGACCAGAAGTCAATTCATATGAAAAAGATAAGACAGCCGACAACATATATATATATATATATATGGATTTTGCTTGCGAATTTATTTTTTCAAATTCCGTATAGCATTTTTACAAAATTTGTCCAAAAACTATCGGCTTCTATTCGGTAATATGCGGCATTTCTTATACCAATATTCGTGGTGCAAGTCATCAAAATATATTTGTAAGTAATAGGGGGCTTTATTAGGTTTTCGTGTGGATTCGTCGCAGTTAGACACAGGCAGACAGCTACCACACACCCAGGAAGCGCTAGACGAATCCTGTTGGATTCGAACCCACGACCTTACTAATGCGAGTCAGCGACTTCTGTCACTGAGCCATGGGCGACGGCAGCGAACCGCCACGACTGATACCTAACTGCGATAAAGCGCGGCTCATCCTCCACCGTTTTGCATGTTATAAATGTGCAGATGACAGGGCTGGCCCCCAGAGCAAAGACTTCCTTTGCAAGCTGCTACCAATCGAGGTGGCAAGTGAGCTGCTAAGGCGACTACTGCTTATTTGTAAGTAGTGGCGGATTCATTAGGTTTTTGTGTAGATTCGTCGCAATTCGACACAGGCAGACAGTCACCACACATCCAGGAAAGCGCTAGAAGGCCGTTTCGGCGGGTACGCACCACTGACGGGTCACAATAGAACAAAACGGCCGTCTATCGATTTTCTGGATTTGTGGTAGCTGTCTTCTTGTGTCCAGCTGCGACGAATCTACACCAAAAGTCAAAATGTACGTTACGCTTCCCTTCGTCATGTAATTACTGTTTAATTTTGAAATGTAAGCCGATATTTAGGCGGCTACAAATCGGTTGTACTGGCAATTATCTACATTTGCCCTAGCTGTCCATCACTGAAGCAGAGGAATTTTATGAGCAATTCACTTCAGCAGCCATCGACCACATTGTTTATTCTCTCTGCATTTCTGCCGGTGCTCTCAACAGGTTTAACTCTACTTTTCTCACTAGTCGCGGGTTATAAAATGTTGTAAACTTTCCCACTAGATTTGAAGCAACTCTAGATCCGCTATTTGTAAACATCGCTGTTGTTTTTGTGTGCAATCAGGCGCCGATTGGTAGCTCTGATCCATCAAACCTCAAGTTATCTCCTGTCTTCTACAGCAAAGAAAAATCCCATGGTGCTCACTGACTCTAAAGATCGTTAGCATAAAAGAAGACAATGTTTACCTCAGAACATATACCAACTACGAGAAATAATTGCATCTACAGACTTTAGTACATTCCTTGGCAGTGGTTAATCTACGTACCTTGACCAGTTAACAAGCTATCGCAACTTCTGTTTTGATATCTGCTGTCCACTGGAAATCATTTATATCCGTGTTGATCGGTTTTCGTCTCCGTATCTAAAACTCCTGCGTAGACTCAAAAAAGCGTTCCTACAGAAATACCGCTTTTCAGTGAAGTCTCTTTCTATTTCTATCAAATTAGAGTTGCGCCGTCTAAACCATCTATATGTCCAGACCATTCTCAGAAACAATAGCTGCGGAGAGGCTTGGCGGATGCCTTGAAGATTTGAACTGAAAAGCTTGTTGTTGCAATGCTAACTACACTTCTTACACTTCCTCCCCCCGAGCGGACGGTCCCAAAACTGCTCAATCTTCCATTAACAGGAATATGGTGCTCAAGTAACTGCTGAAGCTAAACTCCAGCAAAGCAAATGGCCTGGTCGGATTAGCTCCCCTTGTTCTCAAGGTGTGTACCCATTACCTTGCCCAGCCCCTTTCTGACCTGTACACGTTGTGCATATGGGAATGCAAAAGTGCCGACTGCTGGGGAAATGTTGGAATTGAACCGGTGCCAAAAAAGCTCCGATAAATACTGGACAATTGTTAGCACCTCAGTAAAGCTGAAGGTCTTTGAGCAGGTTATTCTTGAAAGGATGACTCAAACCCTTCCAGATGATCTGCTTTAATTTGCTTATAGTAGTCTGAGTTCTACTGAAAATGCACCAGTCTATATTGTACATTCAGTGCTGGCGTCACTGGATAATAAGACCAAATCCGTGCGAGTGTTTTCTGGACTAGAGCAATGTCCTCAGCAGTGTACACTGTGAGCAAGTTTTGAGAGTCTTATATGATAACGAAATACAATCTTGCAACATTCACCTGCTGAGGGACTATTTCTCTAGACGTGCCCAGTTTACTCGACTTGGGGGTAAAAGTTCCTCGCTACTCACCACAGCCACGGGGGTTCCTCAAGGAGCCATATTGCCTTCATAATATTTTCCTACTTTAGTCGCCCAATTACCCGCTCCTGACGAAGCGATATCACTGAAATATGCAGACGATGTGGTCTTAGGTATCCAGCGCCCGACATCAGCCTCATCTGTGCAGTTATAAACCCATCTGGATTATGGTCCAGAGCACACGTTTTATCGCTAAGTGCATTAAAATGCAGTGACGTGCTTTTTCCCTTCACAGTGACCGTCGTTATCAACAACTTCTAATGGATCGCTCTGCAATTTACATAGGTGGTGAACGGTTTCACTCCACCGCGTCTGTGAAAGATCTAGGTGTTACTCTCAGCCGTGATCTATCATGGCCACTCCATGTGAATGAAGTTTTTCCAAAAGTGAGGAGGCTATCATTGTACGCAGCTCGTTTGCGATCCTCCTCTGTCTCCCGCTACCTAATACTGCGAGTTATCACCACTTGTGCCTTACCTCACTGGACTTATTGCTCCCCTGTGACATTCCTCGGTTTTCTCAGGAATCATTTCAAAATCCCAAATAGGTCACTGACACAACTCTGTTGATTTAGTGTTACTCTAAACCCGAGCTTTTTTGACATTATTGTGTCTACTCATTCCAATTCATGCACAAGACTTGCTTCAAAAATACTCGTTGATACATGTCACAGTTTTATGGTGCACCGTTTGAGTGTATATCAACTTCCGCAACTAGACAAAAGCACAGTTCCATTTATTCCTGTACATGGGCTTATCACTCATCCGTAATCCCATATCTGGCGCGCTTTTGTGCATCCAGTCCTCAGCCCTTACGGAGCTTACAAGTAACTTTTCATTGTACCAATTTTGTTGTCTTTGCCGCTTAGTAACCTGTTTGCGCATTCTTTTTACAATGCTAAAGGCATGTGTGTAACAGCAGAATATCCACTTTCTTGAATTGAATTGAATTGACTCCAGGATCGACAGGTGCAATTTTGGGTGGCTTACGCAGAAGGAAAAGAGCTCTTCCGGCAACGCCTTTTACACTTTGCATCAACGCAAATTGACCTAAGTGACGGAGAGACCATAGTACTTTACCGTGAACTGGTAGCGACGCGCTCGCATGAATCGGACTCCGGCGCGGTGTTAATACTATTCATCGCGGCTCATATAAGTCCAGCTCTGTGTCTATGAGTCCCGGTTACCACGAAGTTCCGATGATTTTCCACCTCACACCTGTGTTTGTGAATCACCAGGTGCGTGAGCGACTGTGTTAGAATGTTTGTCAATACTCTGACACTAACTATCAGGCTTTACTCATTACCTTAGGCCAAGTCAGATTCACAGGCACAGAGGAACGTTTTCTTTGGTACCAAGGTGCACAAAGGTTGGCCGCTTCAGCGTCAACATCCTCATCAATACAGAAGCCGATGTGAAAGTAATCCCTGCCGAAGGACAGGATAAGCAGTCGAAGCACACAGAAAAAGCCAATGAAGCCAAAGTTTCACCGATTGTCCCCGGAAGCTAAGTCTCCACGTGGACTTTTAACGGAATTTCTACGGTTGATGCTGTTCACTTTTCGAACATTAGTGCCGATACATTTATGAAACAGCATTAGTGGTAGACCTGGGCCCCGATAAAAGTTGTGGATTAAAGGTGCTATCACAGGAGCTCCAAGAGCTAATCCAGCTCTCAGGGCCACTTATGCAGTGGCTGACTATGAGGGCCTACTTTCCGCTTGCGCGTGAATGATACGACTTATTAATGAACTGCTATCGTTCACGAGAGTTATTTCATTACAAGTATTACGTGCGACCAGCATCTAAATACCAACTGAAACACCAGGCAGTAGCTAAGATGTGTGCAGAATTCCAGTGCATAATTTAGCTCGGCATCATAAAGCCATCCAGGAGCCCATGAGCGTCACCTACTTATGTGATCTCAGTGACGACCCAGGATGATTAGCACCTATATAGCGCCTGTCGTTCACTGAGCACTGTTGCCATTTCCGAGTATGTCTCTTGAGGGTCTCACACAAGGAAAAACCGTTAATCCCGTTATCACAATATTCTTATTGCGCAACAGAGATCGTGATGTTCGCATTTGGGCTGCTACCCGCCTTCTCTGTCAGCGTACACCTGCATACCCAAACATCCCGTCCGATTGACCGCCCCCAATGGACAGCGCCGCAGTCAACGCGACACGGCTGCTAAAGCCTGATGTTCTTCGTGTGATTTTGATCGCTTGGGCGCGGGATGGGTTCAGGGGAGCAGATGGTCACCCCGAAGCGCCACGTAGAACTACAGCGAAGGCTGAGGTTCTTTCAGCCTTTTCCCTTGACTAATTATTTACTTAACAGCCAGAAAAGCTCACACCAACAGGTCGTCTTGATGCATCTAATCCTGCAAGTGGCTAAATCACTAAATGTAATCCAGACCGTGGACCTACATTATTGATACAGCGCCGACCGAAGCAAGCGTTTCTACAAAAACGTCCCCATGCCTGTTTGTCTTGCACGGCACCGAGTTCGTGTGCCGCGCCCCACTCACTAGAAGGCAACACAGTGGCGAGCTAAATGGTCACTCTAAGCTTTAACTTTGCCTTGTAGCCTGACTTCTCTGTGCTTAATAATGCCTGTTGTACAGCATCACACACCAACTTCACTTGTATTGTTATCCCCATTAAGATAGTGAAAGGTGTGAGTTCATATCCAACTGCCACTATCTGAATTAGATTACGGGTCCCATTCAGGACCAGCAGTCACTACTCCTAAAAGAATCGTTTGATGCAATTCAGCGTAAGCTCAAGTCAAGCCAAGAGGAAACACAATCTAGTGTAGCCGTTCTTAATTCCTCCAAATGAAACAAGAACTACCATTTATAAATTTAAACAGAAATATCAAAACATGTAAGCTGTGAGATGACCCGGGCATTTCGTGCCTATCTCCTCAGTCACGTGGAAGGCAACTAAGAAGTTGTAAACAAGCAAGGTCGGATATGGTCGGTTGGTGGTCAGCTGAAGGCCAACTATTACTGCGGCACTACCAAGGAAAGCTCAGTCTTACTGTCAACTGTTTCTGAACGCACAGAGGCGGCCTCTCGCGATCGATCAAGATGGCTTCAAGTAGCTTCACTATATGCTGCCTTTGGTTGCGCATGAGGAGGGTGAATGAGACACTTAAGTTCAATGAATGAACAATGAATGTATAAGAGTCAATAAGTGTTGCTTTACAAATCCCGTTTGATAGTTGGTGGGGATATCGAAATAATAATAATAATAATAATAATAATAATAATAATAGCAAAATAGTTAGTACATTAAATAGGAAAATAAGGACTTATGCTTTGTTCCGCTGTAGTTCTGCAATTCGCTTAGATTCACAACACTCAGTTAACATCAAATAAATCCATGGTAAACTCCAAAGTCGAATGGAGACGTAGCGCTAAGTGACAAAGTGTAAGTGAATGAGTGCGTCATCCAACCGCCTTTTAAATACTGTTAGTGTCCGTGCAAAGACGACCGATTTCCGGAGAGCATTCTACGGGTGACAGACACGAATGGAAAAAAGAATTTCTGCGGCACTCCAGACGACTATACATTTCTGCGAGTTTCAATGAGTGGCCCCTTAGGATTGTATTGGTGCTGAGACGCAGTAATCGGCGGCACACATAATGTAGGTCTTGCAGAATCAAGTATGAATTAATCTGGTCGCCTGGTAGTCTGCGATAACTTCCACTGAATATGCCCAGTCGTTGCGGACTCTCCAGGTATGACAGATTTCGCATTCCAATTACGTTCTTAGATGATTGTAGTTGTGGCTGCTCAAGTGCACTAAGATCGTATTTTAGCCATAGATGCCAGGCTTGAATAGCGTATTCGACATGAGGGAGAACATACACATCGAGCATTTGGAGCTTTTCATTTTTCCAAACGCCCGTCGCAACAGCCCGACGTGTTGGTTTCCAGTCTTCAATGCCTTTCCGGATTACCTGGAGCAACCCGTCATCTAGAAGCAGGACACCCAAGTCACTTTCCACAGCTCATTGTTGCAATATATTTGTTCAGAGCCGGTATGAGTAGCTGCTCTGATATCGGACAAAAAATACCTTGCATTTACTGACGTTGAAATGCAGTACATTTTGGCTTGATCATTGATATACCGCATCTAGGTCACACTGTAGCAGATGCTGGTAGGCGTTCCCCTAAATTCTGTGCCAAATCTTGATATCGTCGGCAAACAGTAGGAAGTTTGAAGTGATTCCTTTTGCAAGGTCATTAATAAACACCAAAAACTAACGTGGATGTAGAACTGATTCTTGCACCACACCACACTTGACTTGCATGAGGTCCGATAAAGTACTCCGAACTCTGACCACTAATTGCCGTTGAAGTAAAAGTTAGCAATCCAACTTAAAACATGGTCAACGATCCCGTAGTGCTGGAGTTTGGAGCGTAGTATCCGAATAGTCTAGACGATCGAAAGCCTTCGAAAAATCTAGGTAGATTCCATCAACACCTTCTCCAGCGTCAGCTGACTCGGTTCTAACACTACGTGCGATTAGTAAATTCGTTGTGCATGACCGCTGTCGAAGGAAGCAGTGTTGCTCAGGCGTGGCGATGTTACAGTTTTCCAGATAACACACCAGTGCATCGGCAACTATGGATTTCATGACCTTGGAGAGTATAGGAAGAAGGGATACTGGGCGGTAGTTGAAGGGCTCAGTTCTGCTTCTACCTTTGTGAATCAAGGCTACTATTCCAAAATTCTACATAAGGGGAACTTGGTTTTGATCTAAGCAGCTATGGAAAAACTGCACTAAATGTCCTACCAGTTGGCTCGCTGCTGCTTCCAGTGCCTCTGGACGAATGGTATTGATACATGGCGAGCTGTGTTTGTGTAGAGATGTCAGCTTTGGAATACAGTCTCCGTGGTAAAAGTGATGTGGGTTAGTCTTGGCGAGGAGACAACGAAGGTTGGAAGGTTGCTTGGTGGCACTACCCTCTGAAACGTGGGGCATTTCTCATCCGCAGGTTGATTGCTGCTCCCACAGCCGTTCTTGTGGGGCTATCGATCGTCCTGAGTGGAGGAAATACTTGCTTCAAATTTCGTAGGTTACTGACGTGCTTGTACAACAGTTTGTGTTTAGTATTAACGGATTATGCGATGTACCAGTGATATGCGGCTTTGACATCTCTTACTAGTTGGGTGCAGTGGTTACCTTGGGCTACGTATTTGTCCGAATTTCTGGTGCTAAAGTTTCACTGTGCACGCGCCATGTTGCATTGCGTACTGTCATAATTTTCGAGTTCTGCTCCCAACGAAAGAAACCGATGTACACTTATTGCCAACTATTATGTATCTGAAGCCTCCGCAATCCGCTGACTAAGGTTGTTCAGGAACTCGAGACAGTCGACCCCGGGGTTCTTCTGCAAGGAACGACCAACATGTAACGCTGACGAGCTGAGCTAATCGATCGTAGCTTGTGCTGGTTCGCACGATCTCATCGTACTCGTTCCGATATTCCGCATAGCAGACGAAGTTAGAACTGATCACTGCGTGGTCACTGCGACACAACGGACAGTCGAAAACTAACACATCAATCATATGCTCCATGTTGGTCAGCCCAAGATCCAGCGCAGATGGCCTGTTACCTGTTTTGAACCGAGTAGGCAAAGGGATGTGATTGTGAAGAGGAACAGTGGTTACGAGATCTTGTAGATCGGCTTTGAATTGTTCCCCGATTGTGGCAGCAGTTTCTAAACAATGTACGTTAAAATCCTCCATGATAAGTATGTGAGTGTACTTTCGCTGTAAACTGCATCTTAAAGCAGCCGCTGGGTTTCGGGCGTAGAGTTAGTAGGGCGGTACGCCAAGACAATAAGACAAGCATCTCTGCCTTTCAACTGCAAGCGGCACCAAAGGGAGTCGAGGAATGGGAGACTGAATTCTCCACGGCTTCGCAATGTAAATCGCTTTGGTAATACAGGATTACCCACCTTCATTTGCGAGCCTAACTTTCCGGATAAGCGACATGCGCGGTAGCGAAATTTCAGCGTACTTCAATCCCGCGTACAACTACGACTCGGTTCTACCAATCACATCATATGACGCGGAAACTTCGCAATCTTTCAATTAGGCCAGTTTATTAAAAAGACCCTGAGCATTCGTACAGAAGCAGGCCAGTTTCTCGGTCTCTAGGAGCCCACAGACGGCTGAAGGGGTCAAGTGTTGGAGAATATCGACCGATGTTGGGTCAGCACTCACTCCTTACTTGATGGGATAATGACACCGCGTCTGGAAGTTGATTCTGCCAAGGTGCGTCACAATCTTTCTTTAGACCTACGTCAGAGTCAAGGAAAGCAACAGTCAAGTTAAGTTTCTGTATTATCGCCGGTACGCTTGCTGCATCAGGTGTTTTGATCATTGAACTGTGCACTGCTTCTACGATCTTTAACCGAAGTTCAGAAGGAAGACTTTTCCGATTTCTCCGCCATCAATCCAAAACATTCGTTGTTTGTTGCTCTGACTTAACCACACGTTTTAGGATTCTATGACCGCATCCTCTAATATTTGGTGTGAGAGGTATCCTGGAGAGCAACAGCCCCACAATATTATCCAAAGAAAGTATTTCACGAATGAACCACCACTGTTCTAAATCGTGCTTTCCGGTCTCTTGAACATCATTAGAAGGACGTTCTGGCACGCCATGTATGAAGATTGTGTTTAAGCGGTCTTGCTTGCTATGTCCCTCTTCGGTGTGTTTTATTGTCGCGCTCCATGCGACATCAGGATATATGTGTATTCCACAGGATCGGCATCTTAGCGCGCATGCGGCGAGCAACACCTTTTCTACGTCGGTGGAGGATCCTAGTGTTACTCGGATAAGTCTGGGTTCTCCATAGTGTGGCGAGTTCGGATGACGAGCAATTCGAATTAGGTTCATGGGCTTGGCTTTGACACTTATCAGCACGCACAATGAGTTCCATTGGTCTTGGTAGTCCGACAACTTAACCCGCAGTGCGATAGTGGTAGATTCAGGGACATTTGAGCTTACAAAAGACAAAGGACTATGATTGCATCCCTTTTCATTGATTTACAAGGTAGGGTAACAGTTTGTCCTAACCTGCTGACAAGTGTTGATTGCTTACTGTTTCTACTTCTATTCGTGTTATCGGTATGCAGAACAGAATAGGCCGCAACGGAGGCCTCCCGGCGGACCTTTGCAGGAATCTCTGCATATGCAACTGATGTTACGGCGGGCATTGTCTCGACAACAGACATTTGAGCTACAGGTACCGCGGGTTTGTGTTTGGCTCCTTCATCCTTATTAATGCTAGATGTCAGTCTAGTGGAATTTGCCTAACCAGACGTTTCGAGTGGTGCCAGATTTTCATTGCCATGAGTATTGTTTGATTCTCGCAGGTACGGTCCGTTTTCGCTGGTGTTCTACCAAGCTTGGAAAAGACAACGGAGATGGAGACGTGGCTGATTGCAGTTCAGGGGAGGCGCTTTTTGTAGCATACCATTACTTAGAGGTCGCTAGGCTTCCGTAGTGCATATTCGCTTTCATTGAAGTAATCTTATCGTTTATCCTCTGTTCGACTTCTGCGGTTACTCGTTCACACATCTGAACTAGCATAAGCAAGCACTTAACGAGTGGCATGGTCGCGCATGCAGTACAGTACCGTAGCGCAGCTTGTGAGCCGTTTCCCTCTCATACATTTTGTTAGGACACGTTTGCACCTTTCGGATGATACCATTCCAAACAGTGCGAACAAGCCAAACCTACTTTAACTAATCGAGGACATCCTCCTAACATACAAATGCCGTTCGCTTGGAGCCTTTTCGGATTCGCATTTCTGCCATGCAACGTGGTTTCGTTACCCGACCCAGTGGTTTGGTTGGCATTCTGTACTTTTCCAGCTTTGGTAGCGGCGCACATCGGTCAGCCGAACGTGGTGGTTGCAAGGTCAAATGAGCGTTCCGCGTAGTCGCGCGGTCTGTGTGATGGGTTATGCAGGCGCACTGGCTGACAAGGTCACAAGGAATGGCGAGTGACTGGAACCCGCTAACTGAATCTGAACACAGCGCTGAACAAAACTTGAGGAATTACAAACGCTTTCACAGCTGCGTTGAGAAACGCCAAATTGGAATAAGCTTAGGCTTTTCGGACTGCCTAGCGAATTCTGTATCGAATGACGTCACACAGAAAGGCAATCGGCTCAATGTGATTGAGTTATCCGCTTGCCTTTAATCACGAGAACCAGTGAAAATGGTCAGTGATGGCACGGAGTTGAATCTTAAAAGCTAATTCCATGTATGATGGATCATTGTGTAGGGCTGGTAAATCCGGTTCAAATGAGTGTATATTGACAAGCTGCGAGAAGATGGAGAGAGGATAGAGCGGAATAATCCAGAGTTCAGTAGATGCCTCGTGATTACCGAAGCTATGCTGCCTCTGGATTCACCCGGTTCCACCGTATGTGATCACATTCCCTTGCACAACCAATTAGGGATGTGTTCATCGATCCTGACACCTAGACCTCGGTCAGTGTGCCCAATGTATCTCTCTCCACAGTTTTAGTGGAACTTCTTTCCGTGCCTACCTGGAGGTTCTGCAACATTTCACTTTTGTAGTATTAGGGACCGGTAGTATTCTACATATAAGAGGAAAAGGAAAGCTTCTAGTAGGATTACGCCTTGTACTTTGGCAGCGCACTTGAGAGATCGGACTTGCGAGAGAATGAAGCAGCTCATAATCGAGAGAAATGTAGGTTGATTTTATGATGAACAGCTTTGTTCGTGATAGATGAAACTGAGAAAATTGTCTGTGGGAATAACGTGCTTGTGAGATAAGCGCAACCATTTGCAGCATCGGTTAAAGCCCAAGAGCCAAATTCACCAACCTAGCGCAGCACCATTAGCAGTTAACTGCCGATGTTGAGAACGGTGGCCTCATCAGAAATCCCTCAGGCTACGATGTCACACAGGTGCATCCACAAACAATTGCCACTAGGTTGTCGATTAATTCGTGTACCTACTACGGCTTTGATGAATTGGTAGTTGCTGTACCACTCAGGGTCACAGTTGCCACCTGCTGCTGATTCACCAATGGGCCGCCCCGGTAGAATCACATGTTTTGCTGAGGTTTGTCACCTATGTCACGACTATGGGGAAACGGGTGTGTCAGTCACTGTTTACGAAGAGATTGACTGTGCAGGATGATGGACCATATAATGTTTCCTTTGTCTGCTTATATGTGGTCCAGTAGCCAGTGGATGGTCGGAAAACTACGAATCCATGGAGGTGCTGTTTACGCAACCAGTTTGTGAATTTGGTCCACAAAATAGTCAGTTTATACCAACAAAAAAGCGAAAAGGGAAACGTACCGCTAATCATGGGGAGGTATGTGCAGTGGGGGGAGGACAAAATATTGCCACTGCACACTTCAGTATGCTATCCTAAAAGTGTGTCAGTGCACCTCAGTGCCTGCAGAACAAGAGGGCAGTGGGAATACGCATGAACAATAGCCGGCGGTGGAAGAGAACTGGCCGAGTTAAATTGGGATTTATGTCTCTATTTGCCATATAATGTCCCAACATGTTGATCTAGTAAAGACCTACTGTGACTGTGACCATTGCTGGCAGTGTCGTTTGTAACCACTGCAACTATTATGTTGAATACAGACGCGTTTCTCGACGCGGTCTGAGTGCACAGCTATCTTCGTCTTCTAAATCATGACTAGATTTATCTTTCCTAAGTCGTTCTATTCAGTGGATAGAGTGCATTAACGTAAGAGTTTCGCATTGGTTGAACTATGGATGTCAGTAGGTGTCTTTTTATTGCCTTGGAAGTCCATTCACTAACCGAATACGTACGACACGCTTGTCGTCCACACCGACATATCACCACGTTTTGTGAAGACGGATGAAATGTATCATGCTTGGTAAGGCAAGCTAAGTGAAGGTTATCGGTCACAATCGGTTCCCTGTCGAGGGTGGATTCGTATCTACTGTTTAGCGGCCTCTGAGTTTAGCTCATAGATAACCAACAAATGATGCATAATCAGCTCACGAACCGAAAAACAATTGTGATAACCAGAGTAGTAAGAAGTAATACAATATTAACATGAATCATGCAAAACTCGCGATTGAACTGGGTGTCTTATCATTTCCCTTCCACCTGTTAAACACTGCTCTTTGTTGAAATAGGTGTAATCAGTTAGATTACCACTCAAGTATATGTAAATAGCCTTATTCGATGAGCACAGAATGTCAGACCCAGAGGACTGCCTTATTCTCTCTGGTCACTGATCACCGGGCAGTTAGTTCCAACAAGTAGTTTGAATTGCAGCCTGCAGAGGTGAGGTAAACTTCTCTTGGTTAGGAGTTGCTGCTTGTAGTTCGGTGGACATGCTTTTAAGCTAGTTGTAATCGGACGCCGTAGCAGCTTGCTGATGGACCACACAACAAGCCGTACATACGTTCCTACCTTATTTGTCAGAATGAAAGGTTGAACACTTTTCTTGCTACCTGGATGCAAAATAGTATTGCCAACAAACAAACGGTAACCCGAAGCAGGGCTAATCACCTGGCATTTGGACAAACATTTTACTGCCGTCCTCACACCTCCTGATGGGTGGGCGCAGCGTGTGGTCGAGTCAGCTTTTCAATTGCACTGGTTACATATGACCATCACTATAACTACCACGGAAGGCGTAACATGGGTTTGCTAATGTCGTGGAAGGGTGCAAGTAGTCGACATAGCAGATAGAGGGTGACACCATCTGCTTGTGAAAGCCATTGCGAACCGGACGCATGTTTTCATCTGATTCTGCTCCTGAAATGATGCGGTAATGATGTTCCACTTTCACTTGCAAATTATTCACTTTGATTAAATAACAAATGTCGGAGAGATTTGGTCAACTACAAGCTCGTTCATACTGACATCCAAATCAATGAGAGATAACTGCTTGAGTAATTCGGAAAGCAGAAGCAACTACTGTGATCTACCATTTGAGAAAAATTGTGCTTTGTTTCATTGAGCTGAAGCGGCAGTTTTGATGCTAAATAAGTCGAAAAATCGCTAATCCACAAACTCAAGATAAACTTTAGTTACATGTCAATTGTATATTGTTAGACGGAAATACTTTTATCCCATCCAACAGGATATATTTGCTACAAACACACCTTTTCCGAATATGGCTTCACGTTGGATAACGGTGCGAACATTGCACAAATGCTGATAGAAGGTGAAGAAAAACTGTGCTCACCGCTACTTAATCAAATTGAATGCGCAGAAATGTAGTGACAGGGTGGTAGGAATTTTGGGGGAAAAATGCCACGTCGAACACAGAATCAATGATAAGCTCCACACCGAGGGTATTAAGCGCCGAAAGGATGTAGTGAGCTAAGGTACACATTAGACAAATGATTTGGTCAATCCGTCTGATCATTGGTAGGTTTATTTAGCTTAACAGGATGACGAATTTACAATGGAAAGCCAAAGTTTCAAGCTTGCCGCTAACCAGGGGACAGGGCAGACTATTAACTATCAACGGTGGTTTGAAGAAATCAAAGATCCAAGTTTTTGAATTATACTTAGGTGTCCATAACGTTCGTTACTCCATAACGGGTGCCCGAAAGTCTGGGTTTATTTCATCCTTATCAGCTGAGAGTGAGAAACACGCCTCAGCTAATGTGGCGCAATACAAAATGGATAGGATGCTAAAAATTGCAGACTACGAAAACATTAGAAATTAAGTGATGAAATATTAAATGTCATATTATGCATTTATTGTGAGATCCTAAATGTAGGCGAATCTAAAGGAGAGGCGGATGGACAAAGAAACTGGGGCCGGCACTCCGTCGTATCAACAAGTATATCCAACCAAAAGTGGCCACCGTCATTGGGACCCCACCTAGGCAGTCGGGATGCACCAAACGACGCCAACTTCAAAGTAAGGGTTTTCATTCCTCTCTACCAAGTCATCGCTGAGCCCTCCTCTTTCTCTCTGTAAACAAGCGACTTTTGATGCAAGATAGGAGAGGGCCGAGAATTGGGGTACGGAAAACAGGCGACAAAAGTGAAGTTGGAGCAATAGCAATAGCATGCAAACCCCTATCCACCCTGCTCGATGCAGCAGATAGGGTGCCGTCGATTAGCCTCTACGACGGCCAGAGCATCAAGCGATAGTTTGAAGGGAAAACCATCGCGTTGTATTGGGTGGGCAGGATATTAGCAGGTTGCCCAAGGGTATACAGGAGAACCGTTAGGGTTCTCAACTAAAGCCTTTGGTTCAAAAACCTGAACACAAGGCAGCAGGATTTTGGCACTTGGTTACACGTACCACCCAGCGTAGCTCAATGGATTATTGAGGCACACAAATCATCGCACCAAGTTAGGATCCAGCCTTACCGCGATGAGTTTACTTACCGTAACGGCGGTGGAAAAGGGAGTTTTACGTTGATTACGAAAGGTCACATACTGATCCACGGATTAGGTACGACAACGAGGGATTCCTGAAGTGCAGCTTTGAATCTTGTTGTGCTGCCTTACACACTCCACTAAAGTTCGTAGCTTGACCAACAGGTTGGTTGGAAGATTGCAGAAAACTACTGATGATTTGTCGTCTATCCAATTATGTTTTTCACCAATTTCCGTGAAAAAGTTACAAGTCATCGTTTTAGTTCTGAATGATCTGGTCTACGTTCCTAGTTCTCAGTGCTGTCGTGTACAGAGATGCTTGTCTTCTTTCCACCTACTTAAATGAAACTGACATTTTGCAAAAGTTCAACTCCAGGATTAAACAGTGCAAATTCAATAGGAGTTCGTCAGCTGTAGAATACATAGTCATCTGAATTTAAACAGTATTAACCTTCACTTGTTAAGAGTAGACAGAAGTAATTTACTCCGTAAGGTGGACTCCGAGCATTAACTCTTGATACAGGCGTAGCGAGACTGTGTTGGAGGGTGGTATATTTAGAACTGTTACATTTTCGATCCGAAAGGCAAACTGCAAAATTTCCAGATAACACGATTGTTAATTATTGCAATCTTGCTCTGGATAACTGAAAACAGAGTTGCGCTATTTGTCGCACCCCTATGTCTTACATTGGATAACCCTGCTTGGACATTGACGTGAGTATAATTCCCCTAGTAATGTTTGACACTGGAATCACCGACTGTCTCTATGACCACACATTTGTAGAACAAGTATTTTCGACAGTTTCCAATATACCTCACAAAATCAGATGAGTGAAGTGTTGCGCTACGTAAAATAGATGAAGATGAAGCGAAGGTTGAGAAGTCGTTTCTCCATTGCATTGAGACCAGAGGTAAGAGCGGACTGATTAAGAGAGAAATGGAAAAGGACGGGATTCAGGTTGATGACTGCGGTGCTCAGGCATTAGACGATGTTATTGTTATGGCGGGCTAATTATCGACAGTCCACAGATGCATTTGCGAAATCAAACCAAAAGCTACATTTGCGTCATGCACAAATCATTCCCTGAATCTGTCTCCTGCATATGCCGCTTCTGCGAATATTCACTCCGTTACATTTTTGTTACAATTGACCAGCTATTCTCGTTTCTCATATATCTACATATCGTTGGAAGGTTTTGAATAAAGTTACCGGTCTAAGTATTGAGCGCGTTGTGGAAACTAAATGGAGTAGTCAAAAGGGCGTTGTAAATTTTGGAGTGGAGCAATACTCGGACCTCATCACTGCTGTGGAATAGCTCACAGAAGAATAAAAAGATGCAGCCCCAAGATCTCAGCTCAGTACGGCTGTTTCCGTCTATTACTTTGCTGCGCATTTGGAAACATGTTCTCCCAGAATTCAAGGATACATAAAAATATCTTCAAAGAAAACGTCGGGACTTGCAGCAAAGTGCTCGCAAGCTCGTAGCATTAAGATTTTGCCTTCTTCAGAATAGAGCGAAGAGGATGGACCGTGCAACGGATGAATCCAAAAACCCTGATGTTAATTGGGAAGATGCATGGGACTCGAAACCACCAAAAGAACCGAATGGATGGTGAATAATTATTTGGTACATCGATAGGATTTGATGCTAGGCTGTAAAGGGAAATGCTGTCTGTCATAAACAGGTTGCTTGATGAAATATATCCTTGTGTTTGGCAAATTCACGACTTTGCAAACAAATATGTGTTCCAGACACCATCAAAGCTGTGTGATGATAACTATGACTGTCTGCTTAATGATTTTGAGGAAGATATAGAAAAAGAGGAATTCTTTGTCGAAAGGAGAATGCTGTATTTGGTTAAAGCCACAAAAAACGACAAAATCACTGTACTCTTTGAACTTTTGAGCTTCATACAAAAGTGTTACCTTGGGAATTTGTATCCAATACTGTGATCGTGCTGCGTATCCATCTTACCAGAGCTATCAGCCCTGACAGCTGTGAACCATTTCTCTCAAAATGTTTTGAGAAGGCTCATGGATTTGGCAATGCGCTTCTTAGAGAAGGAACTTGCTGATAAAAGGAATTTTTGTCGTTTTGGCAAAAATTTTGCCGTAAACGCTGCTATCCAAAACGTAACGAATGTCAGCCAGATACTGAAACTCAGTTCGAAACTTGTTGGTAAAATGCATGATTTAACCGAGCTAACAACTGATGATTTTGGAATGACTCGCTTTTCGTTGGCTAATTGTTGTTAACGCTATCGATAATAGTAGGATAATCAACTTGGTCTGATCACACGCAAACATTCGGCAGCCCTGAACGCGTTGAAGAAGTACAAATATCTGGTCATCTGAAGGCCGGATTAAGGTAGCGGTACAGTTTTGCTGCAAAAAATGATTACATTTCAAAAGTAAACCAGATACTTTGTCCAATACAGTCGGGGTGAATGCTGCGCGAATAATTTTACTCTGCGAATTTATGAGCAATGGAATACCTTTTCGACTGTTGTCATTTCTACGCCCACGCCGTTCATTAAAAAAAACCGACTTGACAATGCATTACTATGGCTGCATTACTTTATTTGGTTCCGGGCAATCGAGTACCAACAAGACTCAAACGAACGTTGTACTCAGCAACTCCAACTAAATCATGGTATACGGATATACATGTGTGTTAAAGTGGAGATTATGTCGAGTGAACTGGTGCGCGTTTCAATTTAGTGTCACAGCTTTCTGAACTTCCGTAATTAACACAAACCTCCTTATAAAAAGCCACATATGTCCGTTTAACAACACTGTAACGTGGCGAATGTGACTCGCCACGAAATAAAGTCACTGCCCCTTGCTTCATCCTGGCGAAGCATTGTATCCCAGCAAGTTTATGCTGTAATTTTGGGGAGCATGAGGCCCTATTCGACAAAGGAACAAACGAAAGGCGTATGAACCGAGCAATCAGTCACCGGTTCCCAATGGGCGCGATTCCCTGAATTCGCTCCGCTGCCTTGCGGCAGGTTATTCAGCCAAAGTCTCGGGGTGGTGTCCCCTAAGTCAACACCCTACTTCGGCTTGGGCAATCGTGTAGTATCTTGCCCTCTGACGAAACCATGGATTTTGATGTGTTGTGTTGTGTTTTCTTTTACTATTG
>CALYDF020001706.1:0-27041 GCA_944474145.2 Dicrocoelium dendriticum
AGTTTCACGTTTACCGTGACGGTCGATAACGAATACGCGGTCCTTACGTTTAAGAACCTTAAATGGACCTTCGTAGGGTCGTTCGAGTGGTCTGCGTAGACCATCGACTCCAAGGAAAACGTAAGCGCAATGCAGTAGATCTTGTGGAACGAACGATTTACATCGTTGTTCTCACACGTCGGTTACTTTGATATGGCGCATGCTCGTGGCTAACTGCCGAGCGTAATTCGCGTCGTAGCGGGGTGTTCTGGGGTTTCCAGAAAAGAAGTCCCCAGGTAGTCGAAGAGGTTGTCCACATACCAGTTCGGCGCTGGACGTGCGAAAATCAGCTTTAAGAGCTGATCGGATACCAAGTAGTATCATAGGCAGTACTTCGGTCCAGCTGTGCATTAGCGGCACTAAATGAGGCCTTCAGCTGTCGGTGGAAACGTTCCACCATGCCGTTGGATTGCGGGTGATGGGCGGTAGTCCGGATGCGTTGACATCTGAGGAATTTGAGAAGATCGTTGAAGGTCGAGGATTCGAAATGCGGACCGCGGGCGGTAGTCCCGGTGGCTGGACAGCCATGTGAAGCGACCCAGCGCTCAACGAAAGCGCGCGTTACGGTGTTCGCGGATACGTCGGGTATAGATACGGCTTTGGGCCAACGGGTGTATCGGTCGATTATGGTCAGGATGTAGACCATTCCTCTGGATGGTGCCAAGGGTCCAACTATGTCGAGATGGACGTGGGCAAAGCGAGCTGAGACTTGCGGAAAACGACCAAGCGGAGCGGACATGTGCCGCTGTATCTTGGCCTGCTGACACGCTAGACAACCGCGTGCCCAGTGATTAAGGTCGCGTTACATTCCGAGCCAAACGTATTTCTCGGATATGAGCTTGATCGTGATTCGGATGCCTGGATGAACAATGTTATGAAGTGTGTCAAAAACTAGACGTCGAAAGGTTTCTGGAACGACGGGTTGAGCTCGTCCAGTAGAAGGATCGCACAAGATTGTGCCATCAGATGACGGCAGTGGATGCGATGTGATTCGCAGCGAAGAATCTTGTTTGACGTTCTGACAGTCAGTGTCGGTTAGTTGCGCGGTAGCCATGGCAGATAAGTCGATTGCCTGGCCAGCGGTGTGGATTGCGGAGACGCGCGAAAGAGCGTCAGCAACGACGTTATTCTGTCCTGAAATGTGTCGGAGGTCAGTAGAAAATTGAGCCACGAAATCCAGCTGACGAACCTCACGTGGTGAGTGTCGAGCTGATTGATTTCGAAAGGCGTAAATAAGCGGCTTATGATCGATGAAGATAACGAACGAGTTACCTTCTAAGACGTGCCTGAAACGTCGGACGGTAGAATAAACTGCCAGCAGTTTGCGGCTGAACGTACTGTACTTGACTTCTGCCGGTTGTAAGCGTCGGGAGTAGAAAGCGAGTGATTTCTAGCATCCTTCAGTGAATTGCTGCAGGACGGCGCCAACGGCGGTGTCCGATGCATCGACTGCAACGCTGTGTGGAACTTTGGGGTCGAAATTGTGAAGCATAACGGCTTCAGCCAAGGCTTCTTTGCAGGCTTTGAAGGCATCGGTTGCAGCGGGCGTCAACTCGACGTTGCCGTTCTTGCGTCCACGAAGTAAGTCGGTCAATGGACTGAGCAAGTCAGCACAATGTGGCAGAAATCGACGGTAGTACAATGAACAATGAACAATGATTTATCACGGGACAAAAGCAAGTGCTTGACACGTCCCGTAGGATGGTTGAGGCGAATATGATGAAATCAAAATATGTCTGGGTCATCCATCAAACGTCTGTCGAGATGAATAGTTTGATAAGTAACGTCAGTGTAAAATTAAAATAAATTATCGAGCGTAAACGTTCAGAAATACACTGGGGTGCAGTGGTCATTGAGGTAAGGAGTGAGAAAAGTGAAATATGGTCGCTCACTTAGGTCCATTTGATACATAAATCCTGGTGAAATGCATCCTTGGTGTAATCCACAGTAGGGGAGTTTAGGTAAAAAAATGTTGGGAGCTAAGAGCAACATCTAATCGTTTTTTGAAAACGTCCAAGGTAGGAGAGGATACGACTGAGTCTGGGAGTGCGTTCCAAGGTTTGCAAACCCGAAGAGAAAAGTAATTCCGTCGACACCCTAGACGGCTGTATTGTTCCTTCAACTTTAAGCAGTTACCCCTGAGCTGCGTGTTGTGGCTAAGTTTCAGCAAATGGCGGCATACGTGGTTGGGGTCACTCAATATTTGATACGCTAATATGAGATCACCGCGCAGTCTTCGATAGTTGATCATACCAGTTGATCATCCCACTAAAACGGCGGATGGCGGCCAGAGTAGTCGGAACGGGAAAGTGCTTAATAGCACTGACTCGGTCTCCGAGCGGCCGTATGCCATGCTGGTCAATTCGATGACCACGAAATTCCATAGATGGTTGCTGAAAGATGCATTTGTCAGCGTTGACAGTAATGCTATTAGAGGCTAACCTCTCGAAAAGCATCTTGAGGTGCTCCGCGTGCTGTTCTTCGGAAGAACTAGCTACCAAGATGTCGTCTATATAAGGATAAACAAAGTCGAGACCTCTCGTGACAGAGTCTATGAAGTGTTGAAAAGTTTGAGCTGCGTTGCGAAGACCGAAGGGCATTCGCAATAAAAGTCCGAAAGGTGTGATGACTGCGGTTTTCGGAATGTCATCCTCGGCTACAGGGATCTGGTGGTAAGCGCGAACCAGATCGATCTTCGAGAACACACGGGCGCCACGTAGGCTAGCCGTGATGTCCTGAATGTGCGGAATGGGATAGCGGTCGGGGACGGTAGCGTTATTGAGAGCGCGATAGTCGCCACATGGACGCCAGTCTCCTGACTTTTTAGGCACCATGTGTAGAGGCGACGCCCACGCGCTCTTAGACGGGCGAATAGTGCCTAAGTCTAGCATGTGCTCGAATTCGGAGCGTATAATGTTGAGCTTGTCGGGGGTCATGTGCCTGGCTTTTGCGAACACAGGCGGACCTTCCGTAACGAGGTGATGTGTCGCGGCGTCGGTTGCGGAAGGCAACGGGACGGCAGGACGGAAGGTCTGCGGAAAACTATCGAGCAGCTTTTGCCCGACGAGTGAACTAAGTTGAGTCGCGTACATGGGACAGATTGACGCGGTGTCGGTCAAAGTCCCACCGACTGCGAGATTCGTAAGGCGGTCGACTAGACGGTGTCGCTTAACGTCGATGAGTAGGTCGTAATGACGTAAGAAGTCGAGACCAAGTATAGGCGTTTGAACATCCGCAACGAGGAATATCCATTTGAAAACGCGTCGGAGGCTGAAATTTAGCGTGCGCGAACGTTGACCATATACTCGGATAATGGTCTCGTTAGCTGCGCGCAATGAGCTAGTCACCTTTTCGGTCGGGTCGTTTGGATCACGCGGGAGAACGCTGACTTCTGCGCCAGTATCGACGAGATAGCGAAATCCGGTTCTACGATTGGTGACGAAGAAAAGGCGACTGCGTTGACCAGCTACGTCCGTCGCCCCTACGTGCTGGTCCGCCCGTTTCCCTGCTGCTGTCGTTTGAAGTAACAGGGCGGGCGACAAGATTTAGCTTGCTGGCCGAATCGTTCGTTGTACCAGCAGTAACCGTTTCTATTCGGTGATCGCGAAGCAGAGTTCGAACGTGAACGCGAACGGCTCCTAGAGTATTTACAGCGTTTATGTCCGGAGGCCGAAACGTCTGCGAATTGTCGAGTCAATGTTGCCATCTGGGATTTAAGCGTGGCGATATCGTTGTCCGGTTTCGTCTGGACCTGCGAAACCTGGCCGTGCGACTCCCAAATTCGGTCGGCTGTATCGGCCAGTTTGGATAAAGGTGCATCCTCACCAGCGCAGAGGATGTGTAGCATCTTGCGCGGAAGTCGTTGCAAGCAAATTTTCCGAAGAAAAGAATCATCTATCGAAGTGGGTTTAGCTAGGCTCTGCATTTTTTGAAGCAGCTGAGACGGCTTAAGATCGCTAAGATCGGTTCCGTTGAGGAGTTTCGTAACTCATTGTCCATCGGATAATCCGGTTCTTCTCAGAACGGCTGTCACGACTGCATCGTAAGTCTTTTGGTCGTCAGGAAGATCTAGAATGTCACCAATGTCATCGATGACATTTAGCGGAAGCGCGGAAACGACAAGGTGGAACTTGGTCTTTCCGGACCTTATACCACGCAAAGAAAATGGCGACTCTAGCTGACCAAACCAAGACTTAGGATTAGTCTCGCGAAAAGGTGCGATAAGAAGCGTAACTGTGCCGATCTGAACGTCAGAATCTACGCGATCAGTTTCCATTGTGAGCAAAATAGCGAGTCGGCAAGATTAAACCGGAAAATGAAAAGTGAAAATCAGACGGGTTAGCGAGAAACTTTGGCCAAATCTGAAAAAAAGGTTAGCGAAAACTCACCGGATAATGACCAAAAGTCAGGCGTCACCAATAAAGCGCGTAGCAGGATCGGTACGCTTTAGAACCAATACGCGAATATAAGGCCAACCTCCGATGAGTGCAGAACACCAAAAGTAACGTTAGGAAAAATTTATCAAGTGGGGCGAAACGCTATCTAGTGCTAAAAATAAGGCACCGGAAGATAGCTAGCTAGGGGAAAGTTGTGGTCGCGTGCGCGGAGAGCAAAGATGGTCGCGGAGCCGATGAGCGTCGCGCCGTTTGAAGGCGGATGCTATGTTGACTCAAACAAACGCGAGCAACGTTCAAACAGGCAAGCGGCTAATTTGCTATGTACATCGCGAAAATGCAATTTTATGATTTTGTAATATTTTACGCAGCATGCGGCAGCCAAACAGGGGAATCTCCAGGTTACTACATGCCGTTGACCAACTCGTGCATGGTCTGTACTCTTTTTCGTTTCACGATGACAAATGTATCGTACATTTACCTTTTTTCAGTTTCTCGCTGACTGATATCAGTGCAATGCGATTCAGTTTCTGGATTACGGCTTTTTGAATGAGCTCCGATATAGGAGATCCCATAGGCATTCCTCTCAGTTGATGGTACAATTGTTCATCAAGGTGGAAATAAGCGGTCATGCAGAGGTTTAGGAGTTTCCACTTACTGTAAGATATTATGTTTGTTGTTGGGCTTGGTTGCTTCCGCAGCCAGCATTCCAAACACAGTGTAGCGCCACGTAGGTTCTTCAGATAATTGCGGTAAAGTCCTTAAGATTTAGGTAACCTGTTCTACCTGCAGTAGATCGTATCATTCGCAATGCATAGGGAAATCCGTCCAAGGGCCGAAGTAGCCAAACAACGTTGCTACCACCTTTTGGTTCTGTCCAACACGTCAAAGTATTCCAGCTGGCAACTGTACATGTTCGTTCATGAAGAATTTCGATATGTTGACGGAAATAATCGCGCATTTAGTGAATAATAAGATCGCTCCGTCGGAGGTAAAAATAGCCACGCTAATATCACAACAAATTAACACAATTTCCACCTCTAAACCGAAGCTGAGTGGTAGTGGCTCCAACTCCACTGCAGCGTCTATGTCTCTAAATTCTCCGTCACAAGTCACTCCCACAAGCGGAAAAATTTGAACATGTCCGCTTCCACTCCTTTCAGCCATGCAGTCCACATCAAGCGAGTGGTGATGATGGTGACTTCGAGCCCGAGTGCGTCCACCATAGAGAAAAACCGGGCATCGTACGCATCAACTTCTCCTACGCGAACGTTGGAGAGAGCACCCCGACTCCGGTAGCAGCTTTGTGCAACATTAGGGTAAATCAAACTGCAGTAACAACAAATAAAGCGCTTAATATTTTATCCATTAATAACCTCATACCTGCAGCTAATCGAAGAAAGCACGGTGCTTTGCCGGTTGTGTGCATGAATGTTCCACAATCGTAGTCTAATACCATAAAATCGAAGCTGATGGATGACCATAAGCAGTAAAATCCCAGTTGCTTTGCAATTAGGATTTTAACTGAACTCATAACGTTGAGACGTGTTCTGCGTCACCAAAACTCAGTGTAGTACGGTGAACCTCGACTTCCCGATGACAATGAGTCCCACTGATGACACAGAGGCCGTCCTACTGTCTTTGATTCGGATCAGTAACTCATCACATGAGGTGCGTAATGTTTCAGATATCCCTCGAATCGCGCGTCCTAAAGAGAACAACAATCGAGAAAAGTATATAAATTCAAGGAGAACCGGATGGTTATTGTTTACTGGGTTCCTGGGTTTCCATCGTCCTCCGCGGGTGAAACGGTCACACACGATCAGGAGCAATCGATTTACCTCCGGCAGGAACTTCCCCTCGACAGTATCGTTCCAAAGCGGTCGCCAAAAATTTTAGTGTCATCCAACTATAAGGGGAATAGTCCCCAGCTGATGAAAGTGATACTTTAGTCTGAGCTAGTGACACCGCTGACATTGACCAACTGATCCATTTTCCGAAAGAGGCTGCGTATAGATATTCCGTTAACTACAGCGGGTACACGGTCAAGGGTGGCAAATGACTTGTTGGAGACGACTAAACGGGTGAACCTTCTCCCATACAGCTCTGTGAAAGGTTTGATTGCATGGCAACCTTAGCATCCGACGGCATAAGACAAAATATGGGAGACTATCAGGGCCAGGACATCCGAGAGCATTGCTATAACCGGACGGAACTTCAAAGGTCAACGGCTCCGCAGAACAGTGGCTCGTGGCCGACCAATCAAAGTTCGGCACCAATTCCAATCTGAGTCCAAAGTCCGATGATACACTTCTAGTTGCTGAGAAACTGACCTACTAGTATACTATAGCGCAAGGCCTTATTAGTGGGTTGATAAAACTCCGTCACTGTCAGGCATCCGAGTCACGATATATCATAATGATAACCGGAACGTGACTGAGCTATGAAATTGCCGAAGCTGAAATCGCCGTACCCGGTTTGGCACTTCTCCGGAATGACAGAACGGCTAGGGGAGGGAAGTGAACATTTATCGCAAAACTAACCTTAGTTGTGAGCTAAAAGATGATCCCCAAGCGCGTGGCACTGATCTGCTTTGGTGAACACCGGATGAAGAACGACGATACACGCCTCGTGTTCATAGTTTACCGACCACCCAATTCCACTACGGGGATCGATCACAGACTAATGTCTTCATTTCGCGTTGTGATACATCAGAAATACACTCATGTCCTCATTACTGGCGACTTCAAAATCCATGGTTTGAAAACTCCAGCAACCGTGGCGGAACGGTTCAAGGTTTATTTACAAGAGCTAATCTCTAGCACAACCCTATACAACCATGTCACTGATCCCACCAGGTTTAGAACAGCGAATAAACCATCAATGTTTGGTCTGGTGATCACCAGCTCGGAGCTCATGGTTGATGGGCTAAATGTATGCAGTCCCTTGGATCGAGGGGATCACGTGAATTGCTCTTTGGTTACATTTGCTACGCCGAATGCCACCACGCGGAGCTCGAAAATATGATCTATTACGCATTATCCCGTTTTTGTCAGTATTCCCTAATTGGACATCCATGACTGAATGCACCCTAGAGATAGCTTAGGAAGAATTATTGAAACCTTTCACTTCACAAATCACTAAAACATTGGCGTCAAAATCTTTCCACCGTCTCATCAAATCAAAATCCGTCCTGAGAAGCTGAACACGGAAATGTATGGCCTTGAGGTCTCGGATATGGTGCCTCTACACAAGCAACCCCAGTCCCGAAAATCGGACAGTGTACGTAGCTCAGCCCAATTATTTTGTAGAGTTGGTTCGTTAAAGCAATGTATGACACCAACAGGAGCTATCGAAGCGGTATTTTTTGAACTATAAGCTGCTTTACCCATACGCGCATGGACTTCGAAAGGTGCAGCGGCGAATCCCACCACTCACTACGATTGGTGGATATACACACACAGCAAAAGAGACCACCAACGCAGTAAGGACCCAGTACTTACCTACTATCCAAGGGGTACACGTCCCAAACATTATACTTGCTTCTGTCACCACCCCGTCAATGTTATCCAGCATCACATTCACAGCAGAAAAGGTGTTGAAAAAGGTACTTTGCTTGCGTACACACAGTTCTTCTGGAGTGGATAACATTCACCCTAAAGCACTGCAGGTAGTAGCTATACAATTAGTCCAACCACTTGTCAGATTCTTTCAGCGTTGTCTAGACGAAAACATAGTTTCCTCAACGTGGAAACGAAGCGTTAGAACGCCCATTCACAAAGGAGTAAGCCGGACTGAACTTGTCAGTTACCGTCCGATAACGCTTCTCTCTGTTCTCGCCAAAGTCATGAAAGCGATCATCGCGGACGTACTTATGGTCTACCTGGAAAGCTACGATATGTTTTCGCTGGTGCAGTACGGGCTTCATCAACGTCGATCATGTACCACGAATTTACTAAAAACAGCTAACAACTGGACCGAAACAGTTGACGAGGGGACGGGAGTCGGTGTAATTTACATGGACGTTTCGAAATCATTCGATCGCTTGTATCGTCGAATCCTGTTTCACAAAATTCAGCGGTACGGTAACAGAGACCCAGTATTAGAATCTATTGATAACTTACTCTGGGAATACCAATTGGGGGTTAGAGTTCGAACATCTGTCCTACCCGATTCAAATGGAGTGCGACATACCGGAGTGTTCGGTACTTGAGCCACGCCTGTTCTTAGTTTTCATTAACCATTTAGCGAAAGCTATCGCTTCAATATGATTACTTTTTAGGACGACGTTAAAATTTGGCGGGCGATTAAGTGGATGGACGGCCGGCCTCGAGTTCCCTTAGCGCAACCTCTATGGGGCCTGGTATTGGTCGCCGAGGGAGGCACTGCCATTAAATGCGGACAAGTGACGCGTTGTCCACAACCGTCGTAGACACGCCAGCATCTACAAACTTAGGACGCATGATGTGTAGACAAGATCTCAGGAACGTGACCTCGGTATGTTGGCACAGGACGACTTCGGTTATTCCAGACAGTAAGAATCCGCTTCAAAAAGTGGTAACCAGCATGTTGAGCTCTTGCGAAGGTGATACGGGATTCTCTGATGCCCATTGCCTACGTGTGTCCGCAGGTCGAGTACGCAACTCAGGCTTGGCATCCTTGTCTAAAGCGGGACCTTGAAGCGCTCGAACTTCCCCAATATCGAGCAACCAAATTTGTCGAACGATTGCGCAACCTTCTGTACCAATAGCGACTGAAGACACTCGGAGTGTTCATTAGACACTACCATCAGTTACGTGGATACCTCATATTAGTCTACCAGATACCGAGCGACCCCACACAAGCACGTCGCCACCTACTAAAACTCAGCCCGGACACCAACCTCAGAGGCCATAGGTTGCAACTGATGCAACAACACTTCGGCCGATGGCGAGTAACTGCAGGCCTGGCTTGCAATCATTAGTTCACCGGTTTGAATCCACGTAGGGGCGGGCGTCCTCGCGGTATACTCAGCCCACGCGCTACTGGTGGTGTTCGCACGGCAGCGAACACAGTGAAGCACCGTTACAGCGTACTGCTGACACATTTATCTTGAGTCAACAATACCATCGAGACCAGCCATACGCAACGGGCGCCATATAAACCCCAGGGGGCATAAAGAATTCCCGGGGGCCCTGGGGTGATAAAGTATTTAAGGAGGCCATGGGAGCCATGCTGTAAAAAATGGGTTGTGAAAACACAAACAGCAAAATTCATTAAAAGATTTTCCGAGAGTTGCTCTCCGCGCACTAATCTCTCATGGTGACTACGGCTCAGTGAAATGAATTATGCGCGCGCAAGTGACTGCTTACGAAGGTGTGAAGGCCAAATCTGGCGGACTTTCTGTTACGGAACTGACATAGCTCCGCGAAACTTGCACAGATTTCGCCGGGATCCCCTGAAATTTACAATCACCGTACGGTGACTTAGACTGCTCAACTAAAAACGGATTCGTCCCCAGCACTTTGATGCCTTTCCACAGTGAACCAGCTGGGCTTCACTCAACACACCTTTGCATCTACTGGACAAGCTGCAGTGAACCCAGTGAACTCTTCCGCACACAGCGGCAGTTATTGCACAAAGCCAAACTGAGACCAAGCGAGTTTTCCTCACTGCACTACCACTGCGTGACAGCTCATATGCCGGTCAGTCTTTCTCGTTCGGCTCTCAATGTGGTAGCGCCAGTTGGCGCGTTTTTCCTCTCCAGTCTCAGCTTGCGTGTACGTTTGGCGGCTGGGTCACGTTAACCCACAACTTTCCGAATTCGAGTGGCTACTCTACACACGTGAATTACTATCTCTGAAGTACGTTCGTTCTGACTAAGAGACGAGAAAGTAGGAAGAGCTATAATGCTTCCTTAACATTCAGTTCAGTAGCAGTTTTCAAAGCAGCGAACAGTTTTGCCAAATTATGTAATGCGTGTGGACTTCCGGTTTCATTGGTTAGTACATTTAACATAATGTGTACACAAGGATACTTCTCTTACTACTTAGAATAATTAACTGCCTTGCCAACACGCAGTTGGCGCCAAGTTTGACACTACCCGATGTGCGTTATTAGTTTTGTTGTTTACTTTCCCATGCTGGCTTCCTGAACTCTCGGTATTTTCTTCTGTGTTTGTCCTTTCCGTTCTTCATTTTAGCTGTTGTCACTGTCTGCTCCAACTTTCCTGTAATTGATGTGTCCAGTGAGCATTGTCATTTTCTAAGTGCTATTTTGTTTTCATTTTTCATTGGTGTTTGTCAAGAAGTTTTCCTCAGTCATTTTACAAACCCACGGTATTTTCATACTCATCCTTAGAAACCAACCTTGGGTTGGCTCTAACAGTTTGTACAGTATTACGGCGTCTTAAAAATTCAGCAAGTTGATTGCCAAAATTTGTAGTCCATAAAATGTTGGAGAAAATATTATCTTGACTTCAGTATAAATAATATTTTCTGACTTGAATATAAATAGGAAGCAGTGCAGGCCAATTTACCCAGCAATTCGACTGTATCTAGGTGAATAAATGAGATGGCTCAGGACATAGAAAGTACCTTGGTTACTTTACCACAGTCCAGCAAATTTTCGTTACAAGTAGGTGAATCTACTTTACCTGACAACCATGCTGTTCTCTTGGCATTTGTCCGATTCTTCAATAATAATTTATTAATGGAATAGATGCTGTTTGCCAGGATAAATGAAACTCATACAAAGGGCCAGTCTGTATTTGAGGTAGACCATCGTTATCTGACTGAAAACCATTCCAATACACAACATAGTTGCATGTGCCACAGAGTGCTGACACAATGAAGGGCAAATATAAAGGATCGGTTGCCCATCTAAAAAGATGTTATTCCTTCTGTTCCTACATTTGAACTGTGTGATTTATCGAGAGCACTTATTGGCCAAGTACTTTGGAGGGCGTTTAAAAGAGTCATTGTCAACTTTTATAATAGTAAACAATATCAAATCGCACCCTCTTCAAGATCATCTTTTCAACAGTTGTGTGAGGGGGACTGTAACGATTTCCAGGTTCTACTGTTGCTAGCAGAACTTGGCTTTCCATAGGGCCACTGTCTTTGCTGTTTCGTTGCACTCTGAAACACCATTATAACATTCCTTGCTAGAACTGATTGCAAAAGAAAAATGTTAACAGATAAGCCAGATGTGTCTTCTTTGCCTAATGTTGCTGAAAAACACAAGATATAAAATAAAACTCTTTGTGGCAAGTTGAGTAATCTCATCTCAAGTAAAGAGGCCATTACCGATTTTCTTAAAAAACTGTAAGTATATACTTAAAACATCGGAAGTCGGGGATTTTCATAGTTCCAAATTCTCACTACACTCACGCAGAATATGAAGGATGAAGACTTCATTGTTTATTCCAGATATTTACAACAATTTCGAAAAGAAATGAAAGACAGTTTGCATGACCTGATTGACATGAAAATTCCGATTTTGATTTTAGATTAATTTGATGTGCAGCCCTGAAATAGTAGAGTTTAAATCCAGGAAAGTCTCATAGAGCTTCAAAGTGACACACTAGCAGGATCCAAATACATGCAAGCAAAGATGGATTTTTGGATAAAGACTGATGCCCCTAACAGATATCCCAGGCCGTGGGAAATAGCAGAAACTTATTTCATTGCTTTTTCATCCACATACTTGGTTGAATGTGGAGTCAGCAGAGCGATTTCCTTAACAAAAATTAGAAACGAATTGGACATCAATGCAAGAGGAGATCTTCGACTTTTGCTGTCAAGCCTGGAGCCGCACAAAAGTAAGCTTGCTCAAGGACATCAGGCTCAAGGCTTGCATCATTATCACCATAAGCATTTATTTGCGCAGTTTCTACAGCTTCTAATTCATGACATGCCTTACAGTTAAAAGCCAACAATACGCAAATCAATTTTTAACCATTAATGCCGTCTTTTGTGTAATTATAGACAAGTGGCTTGATGACGCCGCACAATGAATGTTATCCTGAGGCTAAGCAAATCCAAACAATGAAGTTTATAAGGGGAAGACCAGTGCTACTAACGTTACACATTTAGCCACGATAACAAAAGATACCAATATGATCACGGGAAATCCCAGTGCGAGGTTTGTTAGATGTTGCGGATTGCTGAAATGTTGATGCTCAAGGCAGGGGTGCCATGAAATGGAAAAGTTCAATAGGGGCCCCGGCTGAATGTTGGTTAAGAATGCCTGGTCTAGACTGTCGAAGAAATTACGTCCCCCTCGGGGTCTGCCAACTCTGGATCACCCTTCCAAACACAGGTCTGCGTGCCCAAATTGGTCGCTTCAAAAGCATTAGATATCATATTGAACGTTTTACACTTTGTTACTTGAGTGGAGATTCTGGATATATTCTGGCTAACTAGCCAATTTTGAATCAGGACCCACAGTGACGCCCGTAAGTTTTACGGATGATTAAGCAATCTGCTTGTTAATGCCATGAGTCGTATCCAGTACAACATTTTATTTGGTTTCGCCCGTACTGTCACATTCCCATAAACATGCTTTGTAACGCAATTATTCTATCATCTTGCCCATACGTAAATTGTTTGGTCCACTTAGGTATTATTTCAATTTCGATTTCCTGTATTACCAACCTACGGGACATGTTAAGCCTGCGCCTTTTAACTCGTCATAAGCCATTGTTTCATTGTTCCATCGTGGTTTCTTTGGTTAGTTCTTGACCGACTGAGATGAAGAGTGCAAGTATGTCCAATGAAAGCGTACTTTAGTCGTCTTCTATTTTGACACCAGCATTTTGCTGAGGAATTTACAGCATTGTTGTTGCTTTATTCAGTTGCAGCACTCAAATGTTTCAGCCTCCTCCACAAATCCTTCGCTACTTTATACGGTTGGGTTCTAGGAAGCGATATGAATGGTCGCAGTGGGCCTCCAGCCTTGTGTACCTTGGGTAGTTCATAGAACAGTGCAGTGTTAGTATCATCAGCTTTTATCCTACATCTCTCTGTGCCGATGAGCTCTTTCGTTGCTTATAGTTCCTTCAGCGTTGCGTTGTTCTGGATGACCAGTTTTGAATTTGGGCCTTGATCGATCGAGCGAAATAATCTGAATTCAGGTCATCCCGCAAAAGTGATGTTCGTTACTGCTCTCTTAAAACATACGTAGTTGCGTCGAATAGCAGTCCTTTGGTCTTATTAGCGTAATCAGGTTTGTCCACTATCACTGTCATGTGTCCTTTGTTCGATGGCATGTTTACTTTTCACCTTTCTGTAGACCTCTGTGTGTATTTCGTTCCTCCTTGGATAGAGTCTGGCTGGTTTAATTCCGAGTAAACACTAGGAAAACTGTTTCCCGTATATATTTCTAATACTCCTCCGACAGTCTATTTGGAGGGCACTTACTTAATTTATTGTCGCCAGCCATTTTCTTCTTATGAGTCATTCGCGCATTAAGAGCGTGGTATACTAACCCCTCCTTAATCTGCACATCATTGAAAACACATTTCACGGTGTTACCTGCGTTTTAGCTTACAGGTAATTACCCATGTTTGTGCTCAGTGGCCATATGGCCAATTGCATATATAAATCGGCGAATCGCTGTCAGAAAGTGCATTATACAATGTGTTTGCTGGGTCATGAGCGTGTCACAAACTAGCGCGTGTACCTTTTTGGGGTTTTGCAACACTACCCATACTTAAACGGTTTTCTGTTAGTGTAATGCTGATGTTAGTTTTAAGTATAAAACCGTCATGCTTACTTGTAACGCGACCGCAATAACCGTCTTATGAAGCTTATCAATAACAGCAGTTTGACTACATGAGGTAAAAATGCGCGCGTTTACCGGTGCTACGTGGGGTTATATGCGATCAGTTCAGCTGAATTCATTGTTGCTTGTTGTGGATGACCTAGGTTATCGCAGTGACGTGTAGGATGTAACCAGGTGAGAAAAGACACACATGTAATCCACACTCCAGCAGCTTGGAGGAAAATAAGTACACAAACAAGTATACAAACGAACTAACTCGCTAATTTTTGATCGTGAGATCGGTAAAGGCATTCAACATGTTGAAAAATGCTTGCAGCCGATCGAGAACTGATGAGTTCGGAGAGTTTGCAAAATCAGTCGGTATAGTTTGTGGGTAACCGATCGTTTTTACACAAAAGCTTTCTCCTACCGGTTGAAACACTGGATGGTTGTATAGATTTTATTGAAATCTAGGAGGGTTCTCGTGACTACTTGGATATAGCTATAAGCTTAACCGCGTTATAGACAACGATGTTATTTCAAGGGGCGCATGTAACGGTCCCATGTGGTCATATTATTATATCACACACGTGAGACTGTCAATGATGCGTGCTGCTCAGATTTGAGATTAATTCTCGATCTCCGACCTAGTTCTTTTTTAGTTTTTTCATCGAGAAGACCATAAAATTACCTTGAGGTAGTCCGACTATGGTGAAAGCGATGTTCCTCTACTGGACCTCAAGGTAGTTAGTTGCTAATATCTGAACTTGTGTATATGGCGTTAATGTTATGAAAAGAATCACGTGGGAGAACCCAAGTTCTGTTCAGATCCTTATGCGAACCCCTTCAAATGGTTTACTACGTCAAGAGGAAGATGAAAACTTCTATCTTAGATATCGTTTTTTTCTGGTACAGGTGAAGGGAACAAGACAACAGCACATTAAAATGATTTGAAATTGGTAGCTCGGGAGGCTTGATCAGTTGTTGTGGAGTTCGCCGAGCTGGGCAACTTGGTTGCAAACGTTTCGCCACCATTCGAGGTGGCATCTTCAGTGCGGGATTGATAGCAGTTAAGTAGCAGTAGCTGACAGAAAGCAAACCCAATAATGGATACTGTCAGCAACCACTCTGTTCCTTATATAGGCACACGTGGCTATTAATTTTGCCTCGTTCTCATTGGTGAATCTTTGTGTTCAGCGGTTGTGCTCGAGTCGTTATCATTGGCTGCGGAAATGTTGTTGCGATGTGGTTGGGATTATCGCACTCGGATTGGTGCAACGGGTGTGGGTGAGTAGTCTGGGCTCATATTGACCATGCTGTTCATTGTCCGTGTGTTGGATTAGGTTCTTTCGGACAACGGTTGTTGATCCGCTTGAACTCTCTCTGTCTCAGCGGTTGATATATTGGATCGGGGTTGATATGCATGTTGATTGAGTTCTTGATTGGGAGCCAGGCTTCGAGAAACTCCCTCCCTTTTTGTGTTTCTCCTTCGGTCAAGATCTCTACCTTGTTTCAGTCGAAGCTGTGTCCCTGTTCATCAACATGTGCTGAAACCAATGAGGTTACGTAATGGTTCTTGCACGCTATTTGGTGTTCATGTATCCTGGTGGACAGCTTCCCTCCTGTTTGTCCCGCATAGTGCTTTTCACAGTTTACGCAGTTTATTCTATATACGACATTCCGTCGTTCTAGTGTCTCTCGCTTTCCTTTTGGTTTTGACAATGTTTTCCTCAGAGTGGCGGTTGACTTGTGGGCTACCATGATATGGTGTTGGTTGAACAATCTGGCAGTCATTTCAGACACGTTCTTTATGTACGGCAGAACTATACGTTTCGCCATAGCTGACATAGGTTCGGTTTTCGAGGGCTTGTGATTTAAGCATCTTCGGAGGAAGCTGCGTGGGTATCCGTTGCGTTCAAATGACTTGAATACGTGATTTTCTTCTGCTCATTTTGCTTCTGTCGTACTGCAGTGAGTTGTTATTCTATGGAACAGTGTCTGCACACAGCTCATTTTGTGACATCTTGGGTGGTTGCTGTTGCAAATCAAAATCTGATCGATGTGCGTGCTTTTTCTGTACACCGGGGATTGCAATACGCCGTCCATTGTCCTGGCTACTAACACATCCAAGAAAGGAAGTTTGTTTTCCTTCTCTGATTCCATGGTAAACTGTATGTCGTCCAAAGCGTTGTTAAGCAGTTGTTGTGCAACCGATACTTGACTACGTTTGAGTATCACAAACGTGTCATCGACGTAGCGAACCTAAGGTTTCAGATTAATCATTGGTAGTAGATCCTCTTCCAAATTTGCATGACAATCTCTTCGATGAGTCCGGACACAGATGGTCCCATCGATGCACCTTTCACTTGTTTATACATTTTTCCGTTGAACGCGAAGTAAGTTGAGAGACATAAGTTGAGAAGTTCGCATACGCTTCTGGTCGTCATGTTCCCAATCTTCCCTCCGCTGTTGTCCAGACGTCCTGCGACAATTTCTTTGGCCAGCTGTAAGTTGACGGAAGTGAATAGAGCGGTTACATCGAAGGACAGCATGGTTTCATCGTGTTCTATTCGTAGGTATTTGAGCTTTGTCAAGAATTGTTGGGCATTGTTTATGGAGTGTTGCAATTTACTGATTAGGTGCTTGAGGCGCCTCCATAGTTTCTTTGCCAGATAGTAGGTGGGCGTGCCTGGAAGTGACACAATTGGTCTTAAGGGTGCTCCATCCTTGTGTACTTTAGGTAATCCTTAGAACTGTGCAATGTTCGAGTCGCGAGCCCTAATTTGTTCTCCTTCCTATTCCGATGTTTCGTTCGACTTCTCAAGCTTCGCCAACACTCTGTTTATTTGGTTGGCTAGTTGCGACGTTGGTTCATGCTTACTGCCCAACAGTTCATGACAAAATCAAATACCTACGAATAGAACACGATGAAACCATGCTGTCCTTCGATGTAACCGCTCTATTCACTTCCGTCAACTTACAGCTGGCCAAAGAAATTGTCGCAGGACGTCTGGACAACAGCGGAGGGAAGATTGGGAACATGACGACCAGAAGCGTATGCGAACTTCTCAACTTATGTCTCTCAACTTACTTCGCGTTCAACGGAAAAATGTATAAACAAGTGAAAGGTGCATCGATGGGACCATCTGTGTCCGGACTCATCGAAGAGATTGTCATGCAAATTGGAAGAGGATCTACTACCAATGATTAATCGAAACTTGGTTCGCTACGTCGTGAACGTTTGTGATACTCAAACGTAGTCAAGTATCGGTGGCACAACACTGCCTAACAACGCTATGGACGGATACAGTTTACCATGGAATCAGAGAAGGAAAACAAACTTCCTTTCTTGGATGTGTTAGTAGCCAAAAAAATGGACGGCGAATTGCAAACCTCATTTTACAGAAATAGCACGCACACCGATGAGATTTTGAATTTCAACAGCAACCACCCAAGATGTCACAAAATAAGCTGTGTGCAGACACTGTTCCATAGAATAGCAACTCACTGCAGTACGACAGAAGCGAAAAGAGCAGAAGAAAAACACTTATTCAAGTCGTTTGAACGCAACGGAGACCCACGCAGTTTCCTCCGAAGATGCTTAAACCGCAAGCCCTCAAAAACCGAACCTACGTCAGCTACGACATCACACGCAGCTCAATCCCGCACTGAAGATGCCACCTGAATGGTGGCGAAACGTTTGCAACCAAGTTGCCCAGCTCGGTAAACTCCACAACAACTGAGCACATTAATTGTCTCTGCTTAGAACGTACAATGGATTGGATGCTGAGAGAATTCAATTATAACGTTGGAGCGCGGTGGAAAGAAGGTATAAAGTGAGAAAATGATCAGCACCCCAGTCGTAGTAAGTAGATCGGGAACAACGGAGTGCAGGAGTCAGTTTTCTCATCCAAATCGAGTTCATATCACTGGCTCGCAATACAAATACACAGCAGAGTATTCAAAAAGTTACCATTGAAGTTCTAACCGTTGTGTCGAATGTTGTTGGTGGAACTTAATAGCCAGCAATCAGGGCGTCAACCGACCATTGTTACGTTTCGGATTCCAGTCACAACTCTGGCTATCGTTGGGTGATAATTTCAAACCTTGATGAAATCAGTCCTGACGTGTCCTTCTGGCAACTGGCAACACTGAAACGCCACATTTCCATGCTTCTGTTTACATACCATACGCATGTTTTGGAACCTGACTTTGGTCCCTGCGAGACAGTGTGGGGGGCAGAAGTAGATGGCTGTCTTGGACTAACCTACTTTGGATCCTTATGGAGCAACAACGTACACCTACGCGCTTGTCGACGGGAAAACATTTTTATTACTGTGAGGAGGGTTAGGTTATTTTTGGCAACTTCCACGAGATTTTATTGCAATCTGAGATTTTACACAGCTACAAAGCATAAATATCGGGAAGCACAATGCTCAGAAATTGAATAATCATGCAGCAGTCAATTATCATTTATTTTTCTCTGTAGAACCGCATCATTCAAACAAAACCAAAGCCAAGGACATCACGCGAAATATTTAACTGCGTTTTCTGAGACAGGAGAACGAGGCTTCGACAAACACCTGTTCATAAAAATGAACAATGTAGCTAATATATGTCAACGACGCAATATTCGATTAAAACTGAGAGTCCACTGATCTGTTTGCTGTTTCTGGGTGGTAGCGATACCCTTTTTATCGCAACATAAAGGTGATATGAAAATAGAGAAGCTTAGCCAAAATGGGACAGTTGTGGAATTTGTCCAAGTTGGATGACGTGGCTTGCGCAACAGGCTGGAATTCCTTGTAGGAATTAGGTCAAAGTGGATATATAAGCCTTGTCCTCATTAAACCATTTACCTTACTTTGACATTCTCAAGGTAGTTATGAACGAGTAAAATAGCGATATAAGAACTTTATGCAGATCATTGTGTTCATTCATCATATAAGTAAACGTTAAGTCAATTTGGTATGAGAAAATTCCGAAATGACTTCATGAATTACTTAGGATCCAGGCTATCACGTCGCTTGAAATGGAAGCATCCACGGTGGTATGATGTTCCACTTGAGCGACAGCTTTGTCCTGTTAATAATGGTTTCTCTTGCTTATCTGTGATGCTCTGTTTCCAATTACACCAAGCCTTCACGTCAATATTTCGTTCCGGTGAAAAGAAAAAGATAATGATCACTGCTGCGGTGAACGTCGTATTCTCCGTTCAAAATCTTTGCTCAGGCATCACGCAAGTAATGGCAGTAGAAAAATCAAAACCGGACCAATAACTGCTGCTATGCGCTAAAGAATATGCTATTGTAAAAATACATCTATCGGCTCGGGTATGAATACACAACACATCATGACTGCTGTAAGTCTGTTGTAGGTCACAGTTACAGCACTGCTTCTCCCTTTGTTCATAGAGGCACACAACAGTATGCTGTGAGCAATAGGTAAACGTTTCTGGATGTATTCATAAGGGATTTGGGTGTAATTAATTGAGGTTCTTCGCAGCCAGCTTCCAAATCAGATAGTCGTCCACATGCTCGGAAAAGCACTAGACTACAGTTTCAGCCTGTTGGGCATTATTAATAGTGCTCATCCGTCGGATCCATCAGGTTTCGAACCTATGACTACCAACGGCTTGAACTGCCAATCAGAGGCTTATGCCAATGCGCCACGGGGAACAGCTGCAAACCATCATGAAACGGCAGTCTAGTGCTTTTCCGGGCATATGGACGACTATCTGATTTGGAAGTTGACTGCGAAGGACCTCAATTAATTTCTGAATGTGTTGGAGCACAAATCAAGAAGGTAAGTGGTCCGCCAGACCTCCTTCCTACGAAGGTGAGACAAGAAAGGTATTCATTAAACCCTCTCATAAACATCATTGACTGTACTTTTGTCCCAGCTGCCCATAATGCTTTGTGACGAAAAGCATGTGTCTCGTGACCACCGCAGTCCTTCGTAAAGCAGTTCAGTGTCTGACACGGGAAGTTAACTAATAAGGGTTAACTCCTGGTGTCTGGTTTACTTATCTGATCATATTCTTCGAACTTTACGCTACCTTGATAAAATGGGTGCTGTTTTTAGCGTCATAAGTCAAGATTAATGTGTTCAAGCGCAATATTTGATGTTGAGAATTGCCGCTGTGCGCGCTCAAGGTTAGTTCTGTCTAACTCTCGCATATATACTCTCTTCATTTTCCAACTGACTGGATGAGTACCTATCCATTGTCCGTTGACAGGTTATAAAGGGAGTCACTTTGCTAAACAAATAAATAAATGGTTTGTTCTCAGCAATGAAAGACGCGTCTGCATTAGCATGCACATTATTAACGGACAATTAGGCATCTGAAAATGCCTAAACATGCCATAACTTTGCCAGTAACATAATGGATGTAGCTGCGTAGGTTTATGTGCGATGCCTCGGCAGGAGAGTTCATGGCTGGCTGAGGCTTATGGTGGCGAGATCCTGACACATCCTAGATCCGCTGCTGCTAATGTTGTGCCATAGTCTCGGGTCCTGGAGGCTTCCTCTTGACGACTGCCAGGTAGGAGTTGGGTTACACCCTTCTTATAACTCAGAGTCAGGACACACACAATGCCGCGTGAGTCGGTTCACTGAGTCATGGTGCAGTGCTCGCTGCCTTTCGGGTATACGTCTTATCCAAGACTTTAGCTAAGGACCAGAGTCGTTCTCCTCTTCAGGTGTGAACGCCATTGGAGTATCTAGATCAAACACTTACCATGAATTATATCTGTCCTGATAAGCGGGCTGGATAAGCGAAAACATGCTACCGATGATGCCTTTCTCCTTCCTTCTTCGCTTACACATTAACTCCCCATCCCCATTTCAACAGAGCCCAAAACTTCTCCAATCCAGGTAACCACACAAGCGATTACGCGGTGCAATCGTATGCTTCCGCGCAAGGCGCTCAACATCAGATGCTGAAACATGCGTACACCGCTCGACTAAAACTCGAGTGAGCATCCTGAGAAATCCACAGTACTGGTCGCGAAGGAACTCGTGCTCTACGGGATGGACATTGCCACACTCAGTGAGACGGCTCGCTGAGCAAAGCAAGGTGCACGAGAATGGTGTTGGCTACACGTTCTACTGGGTGGGAACCGCCACTTCAGCACCGCGTGAACATGGCGTCGGATTTGAAACATCTGACCGCCCAAATGGCCAGCTGGTGGTAGAGCCGACTGCCATCAGTCCACGACTAATGGCCGTTCGTCTATGCCTTTGAAGTTGTAACTTTGCAACGCATGATTCCACCATGTGCTATCCTGCTGATACAACAGCTCAGTTTTACCCGCAGTTGTCATTCGTGATATGGTCTGAGACGGGGAGAAACCGGCTATTCCTGCTGGATGATTTCAACGCGCGCGATCGGAATGATGCAGCGGTGTGGACCGACGTGATCGGGTCGTATGTTATTGGCTTTGCCAACGGGAATGCTGACCGGTTGCTCTCATTGTGCGCCAGGTATAGTCTGACGATCATAAATAAAAAGTTCCCACTGGTTGTGAGTGATATTGCTGCTTGGACTAACCCACGCAGTGGTCACGATTGTCAGCTCCAATATATCGTCGTACGCCAGCATAACATGCGTGAATTGCGCTTGACAATTGTGCTGCGTGGAGCTCAGTATTGTACTGATCACAACTTGGTGCGCAACAAATGGTACATACATTTTCGCAAATCCATTCAATGCTTTCCTGCCGTGAATCGGTGGAAGTTTCATGTTCGTCCCCTAGGTACTACTGAGAAGAAGAAGGAACTGGAGAATGTGACGGTACCCACGTTGGCGATACTGACTGTATCGCATTAGCCAGTGGCCCGTGGCGCCACATTAAACAGCACATGACTGTTGCGGCCGAAGAAACGGTTGGGTGCGCAAACTGTTAGCAGCTCGATTGGTTTTAAGACAGCACTGCAACCACTGGCGCATTTTGGCAGGAAAGAATGCAGCTTTGAATGCGCATATGGAAGACCCAACCAATACACACAGAGAGGGTTAGTTACGCGACGGTAGTCGGCGATTTACTCGTGAGTTGCATTGGATCAGACTGCATGGTGGGTGGAGAAGAGGAAGAAGATGCGATACTATGCCGAGCGTAGCCAAGGTAAGGAATTTGTTGGCTCCTTGAAGGCGATGTATGGACCCAACCTGTAGCTGGTAAGGACGCTAGTGTGTGTTGTCTCGGAAGTTGCCTGCACGCAGACTGCAGAAGTAATGCAGATCTGTAAAATCCCTCCGACTGTCTCTTGAACAATCGTTTAGAGATAAACTGGGCTGTTACACTGGCTGCAACAGCAAGAGATGAAGATGTGTCTTGCCAACACACCGACATTGGATGAGACGCAGAGAGCATTCGCTCAGCTGCTAAACGGCGAATTTGCCGGCGAAGGCGGGAGACCGCCAGAAGCATTGAAACATGGCGGACCCACATTGGTAAATGCTCTGCACCACTTAACGCAACGCGTGTGGTTTAAAGAGAAGGTGCCGGCTAACATGAAGGATGCCTTTGTGCTACTATTGTACAAATGCAAACGGAGCAAGTAATGTTTTACGAATTCTCGTAATAGCACATTGCCGGGTTGTGAGTGGAATGTGATAGCACGAATCTTGTTCAAACGCCTCCATACACAAGCCAGTGAATCGCATGTGGTGGAAGAGCAATGCGCATTATGCTCGGGCTGCAGCACCATAGATGTGGTGTTCGTGACTTTTCGATTGCTGTAGAAATGCCGGAAGTGCCACAAGCTATTGAACTCACTGTTTGTGGACTTCACTGAGGTATTCAACAAGATAGACCACGAGGCACTATGGCTAGTATTGGTTAAGTTTTGTTGCCAGAGTAGGTTTGCAGTTCCAATTGAATGTCCGCACAGTGGTATGAGGGCGAGGGTGCAGATTCGTAGACAAAATCTTGGGTGAATTTACTGTTGTCTAAGGAGTGAAGTAAGGCTGTGCCTTAGCTCCTGTCCTATATAACATCGACCTAAATATGATGATGTTTTGCACCTTTGGTACTCCTTATGATTATGTTGTCCGTGTGGAACATTGTATTCATGGTGGGTAGCTGAACATCCGTCGTTTCGGAGCAAGAACCCTAGTGTGTGTGTGTGTGTGTGTGACAACTATGCGTTTGTTGCTGCTTGTTGCAGGCTTGCGTTGTTTGCGCACAGCGCGGATGAGTTACATCGCATAATGACGGCTATCGAGTTGACAGCGGTCAAATTAGGGCCCACCATCAACACAAGCAAGTCTGTTTGTCCTCTCCAGCCTTCAGGAGGAATGAAATACTTGTGGCTGTCACAAATCAAAATTGGCATTGAGGTTTTGGAAAGCAATTTAAAAACTTGCAAGCCAGAGAGCGTACTCTCGACCGGCTTTTGGATGACAAGTGAGCTGTGCATCCAAATATCGAAGGCGGCTGCTGCATTTGGAAACCTGAAAAATCGTGGTTACAGAAATCACCGGCTTACTGTTGGGAAGAATCTTATGGTGTACCTGTCGATGGTGCTGTCCGTTCTTCTATACGGCAGTAAAACCTGGGCACTCTACCGGAATCATACATAATGTTTGGAGCACTTTCACCAACAGTGCCTGCGTCGGATTCTGCGCATCGATTGGTGTGACACAGCTCCAGTGGCGTGTATGGAATGGACTGGATATTTATGTTGCTGCACTTGTGGTAGCTATGGCATGTCCGTCTCCTGTATTGGTACAAGATACAGGAGCAGCTTTTGTATGGTCTAGTGCAGGGCAGCGGAATGCGGGCAAACCGAAGCTAACTTACCAGCACATGATCCAGGTGAGTTTACTGCGAATCACTGATGATTCCAGGTGATTGGCAGGTAATGACAGCGGATCGTATCCAATGGCACGCTCAAAGCAAGCATGCTGTTGCGCAGGTGCATGGGAAAATATTGCAGCTTAAAGAGAAAAAAACCTCAGTTGACGAAACGATAAACGCCGATGGAGTCTAGACCATCGGGGTCTAGTGCATGGTGCAGTAGCATATGCTACCGCGAGTGTTTCAGACAAGCTAGTTTAGTAAGCAAACAGCGTGAGCACGTGTGCTCGGTATTAGTAAGACAAAGAGTCAGGCGATTACGTAATCCTCATCAGGTCTGCTCATGGTCTTAAGTATCGCAAGCCTACCTTGCAATTCTTAAGGTCACAGGTTCGAGCCTACGTAGGGGACCGCGCGACCATCTCAGTATCCGTAACCCACGCGCGAGTGGTGAGGGGTGCGCAGCAGCTTACCGGCGTACTGCTGTACCATTTTTCAATCAACACCGACGCAGCGCTTTGGTGTTAATTGTCCTTCACCTCAGGTGTTGGCTGTTACTGATATTCCCGGTATGGCTGCGCTTGATGTGAATCTTGAAAAGCCTCCTTTCTGTAGAAAACTACTACCTCGATTATACTGACTCCAGAAGATAGTTGGACGTTGTGTGGTGTGAAGGGGTACACGGTCCTGGTTACTGAGCTAGGTTCAAAGAGTGATTCCATCATTTGTGGAAGAGGCTACGGCCCAGCCACCGCCTTGTGTACGTCTGCTACGCATTAGTCCCCACATAAATAGACAGGAATGCTGCTGCTGTGCATATGAAGGGAATATGGGTCTACTCCGCAGATGTGGCGTTGCTCCCATCCGTATGCCTCCCGACCTTCTTCTTTTGGGTTTACACTGGATATGGGGTATGTGGGTGGAGCTGTGCGTGGTGCAGCGCAATCTACCCATGGTCCCTCTGTAGGCGCAGCCTTCCTGTGGCTGTCCTATGGAAGCCGTATTGACCGGCAAATCGTGAAACGTACGTCGCTAAACATGTATGTAGCTGTGTTACTTAGATTTACAGAACTGACACTGCAACTGTCGCTGTTGCAGCGCATCGACAGTGTGAGAAGAGCTAAAAGAAAAGTTCAAAGTGAATGACTGACGTCTCTGGAGGAGACATGATCATCCAGGTAAGCAAAGAGCAGTGAGTTCATTTAGTGGTGATTCAAAATTATCAAGTAACTGTGTTAGTGAATATATATTTTGGGGCTTTTATATGGAGAACTCTTGCTATGCGAAAAAACTGTCACACCCGTGAATAGTGCATCCGAAATATCTATTTGAACGGGATGAACTCTAGCTACCCATCTGACACCACGAAGAAGCTGTTCGTCAACGTGTCCATTTTTTAGAGTTCGCTATACTGCAGGGACCAATTTGCGCAAGGATTATAGTGTTAACATTGGCGTCCCGGTTGCTAATCGGTATAATGCCATTTCATCTCCAACTGCAGGTAGCATTCTAGTGGGATTCGTGTGTCAAACCTACCGAGCGAACGGAGTCTATGGGAAACGCCTTTTACAAATTACTTGGACCCAGAAATGTCACCTGCCGCTTCTAAAGAGGAGCCAATGCTAAACGTTATCCGGCACCTATTAAACAGTGAGGGCCAAGGTTACTTTGACGCATTGGAACTACAAATGGTGGACACGTTTACAAAGGCGCTAGATGTTTTGGATTTGTCCTGCGCTGCCGGACTTAATATCATAGCAGTGTTACAATCTTTTACGGTTTGAGGCTATAGAACTCAGAGCCACTGGAACAATTTGTGTCTATTTTGACAGGTAACGCAAAAGCCCATGTTTACTTCGCCGGACATTAGCTTGAGGATCACAAGCCTGCCTTGTAATCTGTCGGCGCCGGTTCGATCCTGCGTATGGACCGGGCGATCATCGCAGGATCCTCGGCCTACATGCAACTAGAGGTGGTTGTGCAGCAGCGAAACATCGGCATTGCGTACCGACGTACTATCGCTGCCTTTTTGAAATTACTTGAGATTCCCAAAGTGTAAGGGGTGAAAACTAAGCCTAAGTGTTGGTACAACAGCTAAAACTGCCAATGCTTTGATAGGGAAGCTCTACTATGCGAAGACTCTTGGAAGTTTGCCTTGAACATAAGCATAGAGTTTATCAGACGCATGACAGTTGTGCTTGAACAGTGGCACCTGTTTAACACGAGACCGTCGTCGGAACTAGTATGCATCAGAGCAAAATCGATGCGCCAAGTCAAAAGATGAGTGTTTTGTGCTAGGAATGCTAAATTTTAAGGAATAACGCAAACTTCCAGATATTTCTAGCCTACACGGTAGGTTGCAAAAACTGTGGTAAGTTGGGCCAGCGTCCGATATTGTTGCACCCACCGAGTAGTCCTAGCTGTTATACATTAGGATGACAATCATGTGTTATCGGTTGCAAATGATATTTTGATCAAACTTTTCCCAGTCAGACACGGGAAAATTTTAAACGATGCCCAAGCTCCTTTCCCCTGATATCCGTACAGTTAAACTTCATAGGTGCCATAATAGTGGGCCGCTGTACGCCACCGCCATTCAGGGCACGCACGCGCGACGTGAGTGCTCCTGGTTCATTTGAATTATTCCTCTCTATCTTGTCTCCATCTTCTCGCAGCTTGTCACTCTACGCTGATTCGAATCGGATTTACCAGCCCTACACAATGATCCATCATACATGGAATTAGCTTTAAAGATTCAACTCTATGCCATTACTAACCGCTTTCACTGGCATCCATGATTAAGTGCAAGCGGATAACTCAATCGCATTGAGCGGATTGTCTTTCTGTGTGACGCCATTCGATACGGAATTCGCTAGGCAGTCCGCAAAGCCTAAGCTTATTCCAACCTGGCGTTTCTCAACGCAGCTGTGAAAAAATTTGTGACTTCTCAATTTTTGTTCAGCACTGTGTTCAGATTCAGTTAGCGGGTTCCAGTCACTCGCCATTCCTAGTGACCTGATCAGCCAGTGCGCCTGCATAACCAATCACACCTCACAGTCTG
>CALYDF020001707.1:0-10456 GCA_944474145.2 Dicrocoelium dendriticum
ATAAAAACCACTTATTTCGCCGTTTACCCGCGTCTCACGCAGGTTATGAAATTTGCATTCATTCGTTTGAGAGCAATCACATTGAGACAAAGCGTGCCGTGGACATTGTAAGTTATTGCGTGCATCATCGAGTGGTATCTGCAGTTACGAGCATTTGTCGATCTAGCAGGAGCGAATCAGCGTTCTCTGGGTTCAGGTTCAACACCGTCTTCTTTCCCCGCTTATGCGCATTTTCCCATTCCGTTGGCATTTATTTCACCAGGTTAGAGGCAGAGGCAGTGTGTTTCAAGTTGACACATTCGTGCGCCTCATATTACGCATTTACAGATATGCTGGGTTAATGTTACGGAATTGAATGTTGCAGCACTCTTGTGTTAGCTTTTCTTCTAAAATTATGCGCCCCAATCTTCAATCAGCTACACGATCTTTTCCTCATAATTACTCCTTACCCATTCCAATGCCTACAGTGAACACATCACTGACGATGTTTCGTGATTCCGCATTTTCTGATTTCCCTGATTCTGATATTTGTGAATCTTTGAAGCTGATCTTTTCAACCCACATCTTGGTGAACCGTCAGAGCTGAATGACTTGGTAAGTTACATCATCTTGCCTAAAGACAAGACCGAGTTGCTGATATCTCAGCTGCAGCAGTGGCATTTACTTGCTGCAAACACTCGGTTGTTGTATACAGAAAGCAGTGTTAAATGGTCCGGTTTCTATGACAAAACAGACTTCTTTTGCTATTTTTCCGACGTGTAACGACTGATGAAGGATTTGGCGTGAAGCATATCAGCGATGAATGTGATGATTGCATTGATCCATCCAAGAGTAGTCTTAATGCCATACTGATCCACAATAGAAATGTGTACCCAACTGTGCCTCTGTTGCATGCCAACAATAGTAAGAAGATTTAAGAAAATAAGCAAGTAGTACTCGTTGCGCTGCACTAATATAAGTGGTGATTGTAAGTCTGTGGAGACATTAAAGTCATTGGATTCCAAATGGGTGTGCAAGGAGGGTTCACAAAATATTACCGTTAATTTTGCTAATGGTACGCTTCAGCAATTCAGTAGCATTACACAACCGCGAAGTGTCCACAGAGGACGATTAATGGTGCAGGGAAAATGAGTGTAAAGCAGATATCACATGGGAAACCAGATAACATCCATCTACCACCGTCTCACATCAAGCTTGGCATGAGTATATCTTCGTCAAAACCTTCAAACGAGGTGGTTTTGCATTCCAGTAACTGAAGCAATGGATTCCGAATATCAGTGATGCGATGTTCAAAGATGAGATATGTACGGGGCCAGATATTCGCTGCATAACGGCAGAGAATGCTTTCGGATGCCAGTTGAGTTCATTTGAGTTGGAAGCGTGGTGATCATTTAAGGCAGTGAGTACTGCCTTTTTGGCAGAACGAAGACAGGGAACTACAATGACATCAGAAAATGCTCTCTGCTAACTGTTAAGCTGTTGGTGCCTGAATTCCATTCAGGCTTCAATTTATACACAATCATCTTGACTTGTTCCCTGAGAACTTGAGACCAGTTAGCCATGAGCATGGTTAGCGCTTTCACCAAGACATTTTAGTCATGCAGCACGCAAGTACACTCTTTCTATGATGGGTGACGTTTGTTAGTTTCTGCAGCGTGAGGGCTCTGGGTCATATAAATTACTATCTCGGCGAAGTCGTCATTCTCAGTGCCAAGCTGAAGACAGTAGCTTGCGGCGAGAGTTGTAGTAATGTTTTAAACCCATTTGCCACATAGATGCATTCTGTATATGTTGTGAATCAGTAGATTTACATATAATTCGTACAACGTAGCCTTGACATTATGGAAAACGTTCAATGGCTTATAACCATGTAAACTGACGTGCAAGATACTATAAGAATACATTTCTAGGTTCAGTAGAGTATAAGGTAGGGACATGGAGATTTTAGTTCCAGAAAGTAAATTCATTTTTGTTGCTTAGTGTAATCAGTATGTGGTTTGTGTTTGACTCTACGGTGTTGTATTTTATACACTCCAGCGCTGCACTATTGCAACAGAGGAGTTAGCCAAATAATTGTGAGCTTGGTAAATTAATTTTAAAGCTTCGTTATAGATTACAACGGTGAAAGTTATACCGAAATTTAATTGAAGATGCGCGAGACCGACCACTGTATTGCAAGAGCTTCTCGTATGATTTGAGTGTATTTGCGGTTCACGGAACTAAGAAGACTAGACATACAAAGTACAGGATGACCACCTTCTCCTAATTTGGCCCAAGGTCAGTAGGTGATATAGCAGGGAAATCAGTGGTAAAACTGCAACTTTACATAGCCGTTGGAGTAAAGATTGCAATGCATCCTTATGTGTGCCAGTCCAAACAAATCTATTTGTGAACTGCAATTGGATCACGGGTCCTGCTATTGCGATAGAACTAGGAATACACTTTGAGTGTTATTGCAGACTGCCAATAAAAGAAAGAATTGTCGTATCCTCTGAGACTATTAGCTTCAGATATCTGTGAGAGATGAACAAGATCCGGATTATATCCACTTCTAATGACAGCATATCCAAGACAGAAAAATGCTGATGCACAGAACACGCACTTCGAAGGCTTTATGACTAAGTTAAATTAACCTAAGCTTTCCTCATTGCATCATGGTTCATCGTCATGAAGCTTTTTTTTCTGAAGGAGATTGAACAATAACCTCGTCTTGAAACAATGCAATACCTGTCAAATTGTCAATGACAGTTAATTATGTCTTGAAAAATTAACAGTGATATAGCGAGACCGTTACGTAAAATTATGCAAGGAGATAATCCAAATGGCGTGCTTATATTTGCAGAAGCAAACGACAGATCGCCAAAGGGTATCTGAGTCTAAGCTTTCACTGAACAGAGTTTAGCAAAATAAAAGACTTTATCAATTGTTGTGGGATATATACCGGGCCTGCGGTAGAGCAAATTTTCGTAGTACGCCGTTGTATAGTTTGCTGTTAGAGTAGTGTAGGCCAAGGGCACAGTAAGGAGGAACGAGTAGGGCAAGTATGCGGTAAACACTGGAGATTATTCCAGACGAAACATTTACCAGCAGTGTTAAATTCTAGTGTAAATTTTGCGCTGTTTATCGTTCGACAGCTCATGGGAGTTGGTTTCCAGTAAACGGTAGATTTTACGGACTCTCATTCCTACTTTTACTGCTTGCACTATTGAGCGGCAGCTGGAGTTGACCTTAGACTCATCTCAGTTGTGTCTTCGGAGAAGATAATTGAGTGACCAAGATTCAGGTGCCCATTAACCTGCGCTATAAAAGCCGTATACTCTTAGCATCTTCCTGCTTCACTTGTTCCGTGTATGGTCTTAGTCTTGTTTTAAACTGAAACGGAGATTTGCCCTTCCGCACTCGGCTGGATTTTCATCTGGATTAAGCTGCAACATTTGTCTTTGGGGTTAGGTTAGAAGCCGTTCTGACCTCAGTAGGCCTTTTGTTTTCTAATGTATCTACTAGAATGACTAGGTGATCCGTCAACATTCTTTTAATCAGAAAAGAAGTCCAACAGTGTTGGTTAGCGCAGCGCTTTCCTCAGCAGCGATCCAGCCTGGACGTGGTACAGGACAAGACAAATGTGCATTTTATTCATGTGGACAGTCCACTTTGGATGACCATAGCAAAAGTCCCTTGTTAGAACTGGATACCCTGATCTCAAACATGTTTTCCTTTCACTACAACTGACGACTAGCCCGAAAATGATCAGATAAGATCATGTACTACAAGTAATCAGGATTCATCAGAACTTCAGCAGGCAAGCAACTGTACGAAGTTCGTGTATTTGTAGTTACTCTGCTTATCAGTAGGAAAGTATCCAGTGTTGATACTGTCGTTCCTGTTCCCAATAGATGTCAGTGGGACACGTTTCTATGTCCACAGGTCTCTCGACCTGCGCAGTACAATTGGGATGGAAAGGAAGTGTTTTGATGTGAATGGCTTCGTATAATCTTGTTAAGTGTGCGAAGAACTGGAAAGATAATTGTCTACCGTTCTTGGATAACATATTTTCCGGAAATGCAAAAAAGGAGAACAGATGTCGTAGGTTGACAAGCTTTGAAGTTGTATTGATTGGGTCCATGATGCAAATTTTTGACCACTTGCTGAATGCATCCATAATGATTCGGAAATTTTGTCCGTTATTCGACCCAGAAGCATCAAAGTGGACGCACTCACTTTCTCTGGTTGTGGCCAGGGTACTGATGGCTGTCTGTTGGGCATTATTCGATTGCAAGCACATTTAAAACAGTTTCGGCACAATTGCTTCAACTGTTAATCCATACCGGGCCAATAAACATAACTACTTGCCAAAGGCTTCATTCGATTTCTACCGTGTTGTCCAGAGCGAAACTGCGCCAATATTCCGCGGAAGAGTCCTGACGGAATGATAATGCGGCCAGTGAAAAGGAGTAGCCATCGAAAATAGATGGTGCGCTACTTCATTGGAGAAGTTGCCGGAGTTTGCCAGCTGTGCAGTGTGATGGTCATTTGGATCGGGGATGCACCGTCGTCTGTTGGAGTGCGTTGTTCAATTCAGTCGCTGTGTGGATCATACAAAAATTCACTGGTAGCTGGTTTCTGTTCTTCAAAAATGTGACTCTGGCTTCTTCCTTAGTCTACGCACATTACTCAGTCCCATCAAAAATATCAGTGTTGCAAAACTGACATAGCTCCGTGGAACCTGTGCCGAGTTTGCCTGAGCGCAACTTGACAACATTAATCTAAAGGCTAGCGCTTATCAGCCGATAGCAAAATGGATTTACTAAACGGCACCCTTGCCCGTTTTGCTAATTAGACTTCAGAAACCACCACACAAGCAAAGTCTATGGTGGTAAAGCATATATTATCACTTTCCTTATCATAATTGGGACTTTGATAAAGTTCTCCACGTTAGAATTTGACAGCTATAGCAGCGAATGACGTTACGGGACTCTACATTGTTGGATCTCTTCATACCTTAGGGTTAGAGCCCAAGTAGTCAAGATAGGTAGTAAAAAATCCCGTCGTAAACCGTTGACACGTTACGTCACTCGAGGCAGCTTTCTGTGACAACTTTTCTTCCTGATGTACATAATTGGAATTTCTGACATTTTGTTTACTGTATGTCCGACATGATTGTAAAAGTTAAAAAGGTGTTGTACACATTTGATCCCAGGAACAAGGAGTCTATGATTCGAAACATAGAAACTGACTTGAATGCAGCGGAGGAATGAAGTTGCGCTACAAAATTGAGTTTCTCTGTCGAAAAGAGTAATACAGTCCAACCCACTATGACGCCCACCTGTCCAAGACCACCACCTGTCTATGACGACCAGCCAAACAAATCCCCAACTTCTTCGTTGATGAGTAATGTCCCTATGCAAGAATCCGTCTAGGGCGATGAGCAGTCCAAGGCGACTGTCTTTTGTCGGTCCATTGAGTGTTCGCCATAGACAGGTTTGACTGCGTTACCTCATATATATATGGCACAAATATCCAACGGCTAACATTCTTTGCAAGGCCCTAGCAAATGGCAATCAAGTGACGTAGGGTTTCGTTATTCCAACAGTTCTGACTTCTCTGAACCTGTACAATACACTGACACCAAACCCAAGAAAAGAAATGCAATGTAGCGCACATTGTTCATCTGCACAATTGCAAAACTTTTGCTGTACCAGAATGGTGCATGCCCTAATTAGGAGAACTGGAAGGTGATATTCGGTACTGTAAGGCACAGTACAACAGCGGTACTAGAGTGCGGACAATGTGTTTACAAGAGAGAACATGGAGAATACTCAAAGACCAACAGACTATGAACGCTACATATTGCTGACGTTAGAACTGAGATGACTACACAGGATAAAGCTAAACATTTCGCGAAATTTAGACGTTAATTAAGTACGCATTCATATACGTGGATACTCCCCTGAAAAACAACTAGAATCGTTATATGGCCGGAAAGGAAATTTCAAACTTATAGTTACAAAGTTGCTCACCATCAAGCTTGGTAATATTTACTTCGTAAAAGAAGCATAGCTTTTGTAGTGTCCCCCACGGTAAATTGGATCATGCACATCCTCTGGGTTTTCCGTGTACAGGTAGGGAAAATTATGAGTTACAAAGGATCTGCATGCCAAAAAGCGAAATATCGCAGAAACAGACGTTTGTACGACCAGACAAACGGAAACATAAAATCATGTCTGCAAAAGTACTCGTTTTTACAGGGAAGTCAAATTAATAAGAACAACCAAAATTGAATGCACCCAACAAAGATATATAAAACTCCCGAAATACGCAGTGCAAGGAGGGTACGGTTTCTCGAGCGCGAGACAATGAAGCACGTGAATCGCGGTCACTCAATTATCTGTCCCGAAGAACCGAACGAGCTGTGCTCAAGGTTAAATCTTCCTGACGCACAATATGGTTGGCGGCGTCCGTTTTCGGATTTGATGTCACAGTGGCCAGCCACAGGATGCCTGCGCCTACAGAAGGACCATGGGTGGCTTGCGCTGAACCACCAACAGCTCCAACCACATAACCCATATCCAGTGTAAAACCGAAGGATTGAGACCGGGAGGCACGAGGATGGGAACCACGTTTCATCAATGGAGCCGACCCACTTTCCTTCACACGCAAACACAAACACGCTGTATTTGGGGAATAAAGCGCAAACAAGGCCATGGCTGGACCGTAGTTCCCCGCACACTGAATGCATGGAACCACACTTTAATAATAACACGTCCACAAGGAGGTGCACCCCGTCTCTTCTAGCAATGACCAACTGTCTCCTAGAGCCAGTATGGACGAGGTGGTGGGTAATAGACAGGTAGGCAGCTTGTCAGCATCCACAACAAGCGCAGACACACCGGGGATTTCACACAACAGTCAATCAGTTGAGAGAAAGATAACAAAGGAAATAAATCGAGCAATGCATAAGGAAACGGTGACATAAAATTTAAATTAATGAGCATATGAAATAAGTTGTTTGCAAAAGAATCCGAGATAAGTTCACGAGGTCAGAAAGTATATTGTGCGGAGATGCCACAAACATCAAAATGTTCTCGAAATGAACTACAACTGGCTTAAGCGACGTGTGCAGGTTCATAGAACAGAGTACTGATAGACATTTATATGTGAAAGAAAATCATTGTGACAAAATTACCAACCCACCAACTGAACTAAAAAGACTTAGCAAGCAAGCATGTGGCTAGTAAATCGAATGCAGCGTACCTACAAACGCTGCACCGGTTCTGCCTAGTTTTTCTGCAGGACCCGTCGTCGCTTCGGTAGTGGTCCCGAGTGGCCTCGCTTATGGCTCCCTAGGCCTGCCTGACGCAGTAACCCGCGACCGCTTGTGTTAAAGTACCATGCGCTCGATGTCAATGGAATACAACCCATCGGTGCTTACCGCTTCCGCACTTGCCGCTTCTTCTCTACATATACGAGGTCTTTCTCTCCCACTTCAGCAACTGCCTTCGTGATTACATCGCGTCATGTACGCACAATGGTCAGGTATTAAAACACCGGAATGAATCGCTTAACAGACTAGGGTTTGTTTGAAATAATTCCCCATGACCAATCGGCTGATAATCAGCGTAGAGAGTACAGTGTAATTGAACACATTTCTGGTTCTCGAACTGTATGGAAGGAACTTCATGAGTTACCGCCTACTCACACTGGTCCTCCTTTCTTACTGGACAAGTGGCCTACTCCCTACTCTAACAAAGTCTGACATAACAGATTTGGCGTCGGAAAACCAAGCAATATATCAATAACTGCAGTGAAACTAAGGATAATCTTACATCAACTGCAAACTCAGTTCGAGGCGGTTAGGATGCGATTAAGTGAACAGCTGATGCTGTGCGTCAGCATTTATTTATTAATTTCGACACTTGAAGCAAATGCTGCCGACGAATTACAAAATGTCTCTTTGAGCTCCACAATGAACCAGGTGCTGGGTTGGTCTTTGTGTCTTGGTCCAAACGCTATGAGGAAATTCCCAAAATTAAACTAAATCCCAAAGACCACACATGACGTTTCAGGCTGTTGTTGAGGAAGATTGGTGCAACTGCGAACACACGATGCATAACTTATATTCTATCAAGGAACGCCAGGGGATCTTACTTTTGAGGAGACTGTCCACCAACTGAAAAAAATTTTCGGTGAGCGTTCTTCTTTTTTTACTACTCTATATCAGTCATTGAAACTAGCCAAAGGAGGAGGACGAAGAAGTTAGCAATTATGATGGTGAAGGTAATTTCAAGTGAAAACCTTTCGAACCATCTGTCATGAGAGAAGATCAGTTCAAGTATTTGCTTTTCATTTGCTGACACTAAGCACACTCTGTCAGAGCTGTCAGGATCAGGTATGTAATCCTGATTGAACTGTCCCCTGATATAACGCAACATTAAAAAGCGCATGAGTTTCAGCATTTGCTAAACCTCATGCACTATACAACCATGCTGGAGCGTTTATCATTAAACTCCACTTTTAATGTCACAATGACTTGACCCAGACCTTCTCCCACAACAGCAGCCCCTGTCCTAGCAAAACTACTATCCTTGTGCTGACAGTGTGGAGAATGGCATTTCGTAGGTTTTGTTCTTATAGAAAGTATATATGCTCAATATGCAACTGACGCGGCCACAAAGAATGTAAATGCTTAACAACAAAAACTGTCAGGATACCTACCCAAAGATGTAGATCAAGCAGTCGCTCACATAATGGCGAGCCCAAACTAAATGTTCTGCTCGCAACAACTATCCTATATTATACCACGTCATAATTACGAAACTATAAGATTGAACGGAACTACGATTCGTTCGCAACTTGATACGACCTCCGACATAAGGATTGATTCCTAACGTACCCGGAGGAAACTAGATTAACCAACCTACAGTCAGACTAACAATACTACTAGAAACGCATCTGGCCGTATAAGCCAACTGCTTGGAAAATTTGACTATGAGCTGAAAATTGCAGACAAGAACGATTACGACACAGTCAACGTAGTTACTTGTGAACACAAATTGCTTTCTATTGACTGCGTTGAACTTTTGGAACTTTCCGACATGCTCATCAGCTTGCTGTTATCATCAACACCTAACAAGACCATGACAATATTGAATCTGTCTGAGACAGATGGAAACAATTTGACCCTATTGAATAAATTCCGTATGGTTTGTGCTGGTATCCTCAGGTACTGCTCGAAAGTATAAGCAATACTTCATTTTGCGTCCGACTAGCAAAACCATTTTCGGGCCAAAAAGACTAGCCCCACAAGCAGATTTGACAATTGCTTACGTTGAATGTGAACGACTGGAAGAAAGCGGAGTCTTGGAGGCTGTAATGCACTTTCCTTGGGCTGTTCCAGTCGTCGTAGAATTAGAAAATGGTATCATCTGTAGTCCTGCCGAGTACACTAAAGGGCTGAATGCTGCGCTCGACGGCCATCATTATCCCCTACCATTGCGGGGGGAGGGCATTTTTGCCAAAATAATCGTTGGCACGTGTTTCGCTAAACAATGAACAATGAACAATGATTTATCAGGGATAAAAGCAAGTGCTTGACACGTCCCGTAGGATGATTGAGGTGAATATGATAAATCAAAATATGTCTGGGTCATCTACCGAACGTCTGCCGACATGAATAGTTTGATAAGTAACATCAGTGTAAAATTAAAATAAATTATCGAGCGTAAACGTTAAGAAAGACACTGGGGTGCAGTGATCGTTGAGGTAAGGAGTGAGAAAAATAAAATATGGTCGCTCACTTAGGTCCATTTGATACATAAATCCTGTTGCGATGTATGCTTGACGTAATCCACTGTAGGGGAGTTTAGGTAACAAAATGTTGGGAGCTAAGAGCAACACCTAGTCGTTTTTGAAAACATCCAAGGTGGGAGAGGATACAACTGAGTCTGGTAGTGCGTTCCAAGGTTTGCAAACCCGAAGTGAAAAGTAATTCCGTCTACACCCTAGACGGCTGTATTGTTCCTTCAACTTTAAGCAGTTACCCCTGAGCTGCGTGTTGTGCCTAAGTTTCAGCAAATGGCGGCAGACGTGGTTGGGGTCACACAATATTTGATCCGCTAATATGAGATCACCGCGCAGTCTTCGATAGCGCCCGCTGAAAATTCCCAGCAACTTCAGCCTCAGTTGGTAAGAGTGAGAGCGCAGGCCCTTTACATTTTTTGTTGCTCTCCGTTGTGGTGCCTCTATCGCATCTAGGTCACGCTTCAACCAAGGTTGCCAAGCTTGGATACCGTATTCAACATGCGGGCGCACGTAAGAATTGTGCATCATTGGGAAGATTGATGGGTCAAATCTCCCGAATGCTCTTCGCAGCGTGCCGCATGCTGGTTACCTCTTTTCGCAGCTACCTCAGCCTGTTTTGAACAGTTGAGGTCGCTCTGTACGATCACACCAAGATCAC
>CALYDF020001707.1:10543-21406 GCA_944474145.2 Dicrocoelium dendriticum
CCGAGCGCCTCATTGCTTTTGATGAGGCATTTGTGCATAGAAAACAATCTACTTCCGCCGTTTACACGCCTCCAAATCCGTTAATGCTCCTTGCATGCATTCCCTTGAGAATAATTACATTGGGTCAAAGCGTGCCGTGGACATTGCAAAGCATTACGTGCATCATCGAGTGGTAAGTGCAGTTTCGAGCATCTGTCGAGCTAGCAGAGCGAATCAGCGTTATCTGGGTTCAGGTTTAACACAGTCTTCTTTTTAAACAACGCTGTGAGAAGACGAAAGCTGGCAGATATTAACATTTCGTATTGTCTCGTCAGTGCCAATACAATAACAGGAAAATATATATAACAACAGCTAGGGTGTGACCGGATAAACTAGAGACAGGGTGGGGTACAGAAATTGCACCCCTACGTCCATGGGAGCTTTAAGTTTACAAACAGCTGTTTTTGCACACAGAGTGCCGGTTTGATCCTGCTGATCGCGACAGCCTCGGCGAAATGTAGAATGTGGCTGTTAGCATGTCTCAACAAGATTGTGAATTGTGTGTCAGGGTTGAACGGATGACAACTGGCCAATAAGTGTCTACCCATGGATGAGGCAGGTGGCTTTCGTGAACAGGTGGTAGACGAAGCGGAAGACTGGATAATTTCACGCTGCACCCACTTAGGTACATGTTCCCTTACTCTGGAATCCAACATTCTTTCGGTACGGCCTATGTAGCGTGACTCGCAGCTACAAGTGAATTGGTAAATACAGTGTGAAATGGCGCCGAAAGCTTGTCTTTCCTTCGTTGGGGGAACAGGCACTTTGTTGGTTCGGTTAATAAGCACAGCTTCAGCAGCGAAATAAGTCCTGTGAACAGCGGAAATTAATCGCTTGGTTGTCCTCATGGTGGCAAGATCACCTTTAAACGGTAGTTCTATAAAGATTTTCTTTTTGGCCACATTTGGAACTTTTTCTCTCTCCACTCTCGTCTGGCTATGTTTTACGATAAACCGGCGAGGATAACCGTTTTTTAAGAGCGTATTAGTCAACAGCTCCTGTTCCTCTTCCAGGCAATCGGGACTGTATATTCTTCTTGCGCGATTGAACAAGGTCTTGACTAGTGTCCGCTTGTACCGCATTGGAGTGAAGCTGGTAAAATGCAGGTACTGCCCGGACCATGTCGGTTTTCGATAAACAGCTCGTTTGATGAGACCGTTTTCTCTACGACTAATCAGTAGGTCTAAAAATGGGAGACAGTTGTTACATTCTAATTCGCTGGTTACTTTCAAATTTGTATGTGCGCTATTAAAATGTTTGACAACACGTACAACCTCTGTTGTTGGTGACGAGAACACTAATATATCGTCCACATAGCGTTTGTAGTAGGAAAGACGGGAAATTTCTGCACTCATCTTTGCCTCTACCATGGACATAAAGAAATCCGCTAATACGGGACCCAATGGACTCCCCATTGCTACACCATCTATCTGGCGTATGGTGTGTTACGGAAGTTGAAACTGATATTTTCAGTGCAAAGTAACAGGCTGTCTTTCAACAGCACAGTTGGTATTGGAAGAGGTAAACTGGAATGTTCCGCCAACTAACACACATACTCAATGGTCTCACGTAGTGGAACATTGGTGAACAACGATTGTACATCTAATGAACACATGACAGTATCTGATAAGTCTATGCTGCCAAGAGTTTCTATGATTTCAAAGACGTCCTTGATACTGTGTGGAATAACAAGCTTCTTTAACGGTGCAAGAATATCCACAAGCCAGCGAGTAAGCTTATGTTGCGGGGCATTTACCATTGATAGAATTGGTCTGAGGGGTGTACCACTCTTATGAGTCTTCGTTAACCCGTACATTTGCGGCTTGGTGGACCCGCCTGGTTTTAGGCTATTATACGTCCTCTCATAGATCGTTCGATGTGCAGGAAGTATTTTTAGGTGAGTTGTGATGCGACCTTCTACGTCGCAAGTATTGTCCACTCTTTTGAAACATCTACATTTGCTGTCCTCGTTAAGTATAACCTGCATCTTTTGCACGTAATCCGTCATGTCCCAAACAACGGCTCCGGAGCCTTTGTCCGGTCTAAGTACCAGTAAATCCTTGGTCTTCAACACAAGGAACGAACGAAAAACTTATGATTTGGCTCCAAAGATAGCAAGTCTCAAAATTGAGTCCGATGAGTTGATGGTCTGCTTCGATGTCACATCACTTTTCACAAATGTACCCAAAGAAGAGGCGCTAGGAATAGCGAGACGACGTCCAATTGAGACTAAGACTGTATTTACGAGCAAGTGGAAAGGTTTTGTACAACAATATCGAATTACGAAAAATCAAAGGCGTTGTGAATCATCAGCAGTTTTGTCTGGTCCGTTAATCGTTTATCCTTTTTCGTTTAGGCATTAGTTCTAATGTCATATTTTTCGGGCATACAATGTTCGCTTTTGGCATTGTATTTGCATCGTTTCACAAAAACATATTTCTCCGAAATAATCGTCGATCGGGTTTTAAAACAATACACAGAATCGGTCTTTGTTAATCCTTCGGGTAGTGTATTCCATGAGTTAACGATTCCTCGTTCGATACGAAGCTGGTGTGATACTTTGTTCATGTTGTGGACCCTGAGTTTGTAACGGTGGCATCGGGTGTTACAGGGTTCCCGCAGGTGAAATATTGGCCGCAGCATGGGGAAGTGATTTAAGTATAGTACTCGATGGGTCATAATAAGGTCAATTCTGAATAATCGGACGAAACTGACAGTTTCCAGATAATCTAGGAGATGACAGTGTGTCTTAACATGTCTTACTTCGTTTTTTAGTCGAAGCTTTACAGCCAGGAACAAGGTCTCGATATGGGATCGTCAATATCTCCTGTACTGGAGAACCTGTATATGGAAGACTTCGAGAACCTGGCGTTAACAAACCCCATTAACTCACAAATAGTCTGGTGGCGTTATGTAGACGACACCTTTGTACTTGTTAAACGGGATAAGAAGGATGAGTTGCTTGATCACTTAAACTCCATTGATGAGAGAATACAGTTTACTATTGAGTTGGAATCTTGTAGCGGTACAATACCATTTCTTGACTGCCTGGTTCACAAGGAATGGGGGAAATTTAATGACGACAATATATCGTAAGCCAACGCATACTGACAGCGTACTCCACTACACTTCGGATCATCCGAAAGAGGTTTACGCGGGGATAACGTCAGCGCTGTTCTACAGGGCACAAACCTTGTGCACGATGGAGGAGGACAAAAAAGCTGCGCGGAAAATGGCAATGAGCAAACTATTATGAAGTGGTTACACACGGCAGCATGTCAAACGCCAATTGCATAAAGTTCTACACCGGCAGTCACGACCTCCAGCCGAGTGGTTAGGGACTGTCGGAATTCCGTACAAGGAAGGCAATTCGGAAGGTGCTGAACAAGGAAAATATAAGGGTGATCTTTCAGCGTGGTCGAACATTACGTTCACCGCTGGTACATCTGAAGGACCTCCTTGCGAAGGATAGAACGACTAACTGTGTTTATAAAATTAAATGTAAGCACTGTGCGCATGTGTACATGGGCCAAACAGCGATAGAATTAAGCACACGAATTACGGAGCATAGGAGACGCATTTCAAGACTACCAAGAAACGACTTTGAATCTCAGGCAATAATAAGAGACTCGGCCGTAGCTGTGCATGAATTAGACACGGGTCACCAGATAGACCTCGAAAATGTAGAGGTCATTAGGAGGGGTATCCGATCAACCACTCAGCGGTTGATTGCCGAGGCGGTGGAAATTGCCAAACTTGACGACCGCGTGAATAGAATGGAGGGGTAGAACTCCCTACTGCATGGCCGGCGGTCCTAAGCCAGCCAGCTTGACGAGCATCGGTGCGTGGATCAGATTGGAATGTGCAAACTGACTCCCATTGTCAACACTATGGGTTTAGCCGTCATTGTCATGACGCACAAAGGAGTACCTGGACTATTCCCACTGTGATCGTACCACCTGAGGTGTCAGCACCAACTGTTACTGTAATGACATCATGACTCAAGTCTCGGGTAAAACGGTTATCGCCCCTGTTCGCCATAAAATCCCACACCAATTGCACACTGATTCACCTGGTCGGACGAAGTCCTCGTGTCGAGGACGAACTGTTACCAAACTATTATACCAATAGATGTTTCCAAACCTCTCTGAACTCATGACTACTCGATCGGTTCCAAGTATCTTCCACGAATTTGCCTGTGTGTGTTCGCTCAATGGAATACCTTGAAATAGGCGGATGGAAGTTTTCCATTCCAGATGCGAGCTGTCGATAACACGACAGCTTCCGCTTCATTGCGGAAGTCAGCACAACTCGGAATATTCTTGGTCATCTTAGGGTTGTTAATTTTGGTTAACGGTAACGCTTGTCGAATTGAAGGTTTTGGTTGCAACAAGATGGTGCCACATTTGGCGTTCCACTTGTTTACATCATCTAGTTGTGTTCCATTTAATTTATTTGACATTGATTTTTGAACGTTGGTGCAGACTACCGCTGGTATACTACGTGCACAACATATTAATTTCAAAAGACCATCTGGTCTTTATACAGTCTATTGAGGCGGTTTGGATATGGCTTCGTTTTCTTCATTTACTGTGAGTCTAGTGGGAGTTGCCGAAGATCTAGTTTTTCGGTCACGTTTGGCAGCAACCAAGTTCCAGCCAACACTGTTGTCGAAGCCATTCTGCATTTTCAGAAGTTTCGGTGAATGGACGAGACACTGACCATGATAATTACAACCGGACTGGCGGTGTTTTTTCAGGCATATTATAGCAGATGGTGGTATTAGCGTTTAACGCCACAGATGATTTTTTATAATGCGCTGCGTAGTCTTCTTTCGTAGTTTAAATGCGGAGCCTGATGCGATTCACTGGGATTTACTATCTATCACGATTTCCACAAATTAATCGCTTTAGCTTATCCTCTTTTGTTCAAACATTTCTACTAGCTTTTGTACTTATGCAATAGCTCATTTACAATCTTTACCAGTGGGATGAATATACCTACTAAACAGGAATACAGTGAACCTGGCATTCTATGGTGCAGCTTTAAATGGTTCACTTTGTATTTGTAACCTTTTCGATGGAACTTGCCTTGGCAACTGCTGCATTGGATTCCAATCCGTACAATTTTCTGGCATGACGGAAAGCCCCTAACTACTGTCGATCTGGATGTGGCAACATGGGCTTTGATTGATCGCCACAATTCATTGCCTCAATCGATTGTATTCCCCTAGAGTCCCAAACGCTATGGTTTTCTGCGGGTTGCTGATGCGCTGAATTTTGTGCCTGTTCAAGGTCGTCGGGTTCTTCGCAACTGGCCCAGGCGGGGCAGGTTTAACCGGTTAGAATGTAGACGCGGCGAACAGAGCGACTGAGCGATACAAACACAAACTCTACGACAGCTATCACAATGCTCGGTCCACGGCTGTGGTTGCTAATTCCTTGGATAAAACGTGTAATTGGCTTTCGTTTCAGACCAAGATATTGCTGTGTGCTTCGTGATTAAGAAAATTTCTTGTTTGTGTTTTTGTGAGAATAGTGTAAAAAGACGCATTGTGGAGATGAAATGCGATCCGCACAAGCTAGGTCCGAAAGATGGGGTACACCAGATAGCGCTGATGAATATGGGTCGTATGGGTGTGAGCACACGTTTGTGTGAGAAAATGCAACTGAGAACGGCGCAAACCTACGTGTTCACAGATGGGCGATTAGAAAGCTGATTCATTCAGTGTCGCTCACGGTCAATTGATATATTCTCAGCCTCATCGACTGGCCCATTTTGTGGAACATTTGGAAGAACAACTCAGCATGCCTATTTTAACACTCGCTTTCCGAATCACCTAAGTCGACGTGGGAAGTAGGGGTGACACCTCTTAATTGAAAGAGATTCGACATGAGCTTTCCATGTTAAAAATTTAAGGTTGCTGTAACTGATGGCCAAACTTACTCCATTTTGCTGGAAGATAAAAGTGACTCTCCGTTGATTGGACTTGCTGCTCTATTTAACGCGATGTAAAACACTGAAGAATTGACTTCAGAGAGGCGACCGTCAACTGTCGTGCCTTTCTTCAAAGTGGCTCAGCGTAATTTCAGCGAAAATTATCTAGACATTGGCGTTATTTCAGTTGCCCCTACATTTCTCAATGGTAACCATCTTCGATGAGTTACTGGCCCTTGTGAGAACCGAATAATTGAAAGCCAGGCTAGATCTTGCAATAGTTGTGGTCGTACCGACCACTTAATTACACTTTGACAAATTTTAGAGCAGTAATACACATGCAGACGACCAACTATGATGGCATTCCTTGAGTTGAATGCCGCCTACGACTCGGTTGACCGCGGCAGCATGTAACACACTGCAGATCCATGAAAGGCGCGCCAACTAATTTGCTTTCCATTATGCAGTCTCTACCTTGACTCCCAAGTCTGTTTAAAGGTTTACTGGACAATTCCTTCTGAGTTTTTACTACAAGTGGGGTTCGGCAGATATGTTATTTTCTCTGCTAACATGACCCGAATTGATAATAAATGACTTGCTTCCTTTATACTCTAACAGAGTGGAAGTTCCACCAGGTGAATGACTGACAAACCTAAATATAATTATTTGACGTAGCTCACCTTGGTTCAGAGGAATCCTTATGCAAAATTAAAGGGTATTCTGACCTGTAGCACTGCATGATTTGGCATGTGTTTGGTGTCATAACAGTGCAAAGCACAAATGCAGGATTAGACCGAAAGATCGCTCTTGGCTTGCACCACAATGCCCCTGGTCCTGATGGATCAGTTAACTTTACTTGAGAGTGGTGTCACCTCTGGTGATTACATCACTAAGGAAATTACTTCCCTTAACAGCGAGGCATGCATGGAATTCCAGCGAATCGACTATCTATGGAGATGGCGGCATATCAGTCTGTCAATGAAAGGTAAGGTATCTAACGCTGTGGTAAGGCCGGTCTCATTGTGTGTGGGTCAGAGATTTGGCCCGTTCGCAGAAAAATATTAAACGCTTGGATACATTTGATCATCGGTGCTTGCAGCTAATTGCTAAGGTCCGGTGGAAACACTGTGTGAGAAATGCTGAGGTTCGCCAGTTGGTTGTTGGCAAGAAGCCATCTAGTGCCTCACTCCGGTGTTTGCTGATTCTTACCCGTTTACGTTGGCTAGGCCATGTCCTCCGCATGCCCGTTATCCGGCTTCATCAGCGTGCATTATACGCCTTGGCCACATCAAGTTGGATGAAACCTGTGAGATGGAAAGTCCATGACGTGTGTTAGAGACATGAAGTATTTGACTGAGAATTGGTCAAACCGACACGTACCGTCTTCATGAATGGAGATTTCGAGGTTGTCCACACCGATGGTTGGAGACGCTCTCATACATGGCGCAGTCATGCAGTCAGGGAGCTTCTCACAATTGGTTTCTTGCGGCTGCTATTTAAGTTTTGTTCCATTCTGCTCGGTATAACGCACAAGTTTCTCGCTTCCATTTTTTACATTCTATTTGCATTCAACCACACTATTTTGCCGTTGTTATTGATTGTTCTGCTTGCGATATTAGTGGTGGCAACTGGATACACCGCACTTTTGTGTTCGTTTCATGGTTGATCAACTTAACTGATAGTACCATCGGACAATCGACTGTCCGATTGTCGGCCGTTTCTCGGTTGAAATCATCGTGTGGAAAACACAACGCATGTAACACTGTCAACAGTTATATCAAATGTTGACTGGACGACCAGTATCATGCAACCAAATATAAGAAATGCTTTCGCGTGTAGACATCTACGAGAGTGGGCAAATTGTGCTCGTTTTTCTTATTGCCAGATTTCCTACCATCAGTTTTGTGTTTTGGGGCACTGCAATAGGCTCCGTAAATTGTGCAATATTAGAAGCTGGTTGAAAATCGGTAGTAGACGGAAACCGATGGAAATAGTGCTTGGGAAACAATAAACAACGGAGTTAGGAAGGGCTGCCAATTTTGTTTTGACAGTCCGATTTCCGTCTTACACTTGTTCCGTCTTAGGTTTCATCGGATAAGAGTCGGACGGTCACCGGTTTGAAATCGAACGGAAATCCTACACGGCTGATATTCATGCGCGCTTTACTTTCCATTTCTATTACTTCCTTCAGTATTTCAAATAAATAGGACAGTAGCAACGGACTGTGCATAGAACGTAGGTCCTAAATAGTGGACTTACGTATGATTGATGTGTTTCGTTTTAGATTCATCAATATCTCTGCGCGTCAAATCAACTGCTGCATCAAAGATCCGCTGAAGATAGAACACCCACAAGTTTCTCCTATACTTCTAGTTTAGCTTGAACTTGAAAACTTGAACATCGCAAATTTGCTTAAGCTCTTGCAGTTGAGTAGTACTGCTTGCACGCAAATCAAAATGCCTTAAGACCACAAGCTTTGGAAACACTTCAAGAACGCTCGCCGATTTTGGCCTTATTCAAAGGAAAGTTATTTGGGTGTTGGTGATTAAAACTTGCTAAAGTAAGATGGCATAACCTCTCGTGTGGAGTGGCTGGAGGTTTAGCCGCTGAGTTTGTTGATTTCTCGCTAAAAGTACCTGGACACTACTGCACTCCATGACGCGTTTCGAGGTTATTTCCTATCATCAGATAGAGATAGCAGGCATCGAACCCGGGACCATTGAGATGTTAGTTGTGACCGCCACCCCTAAGCCACGAGGTCACGACGGGCAAATTCAAATTTACTTTCCAATCTGTTATTTGCCGTTGTGCCAAGCTTTGCCCGTCGTGACCCGGTGGCTTAGGGGTGGCGGTCACAACTAACATCTCAATGGTCCCGGGTTCGATGCCTGCTATCTCTATCTGATGAGAGGAAATAACCTTGAAACGCGTCATGGAGTGCAGTGGTTTCAGGCGGGCAACACCCAATTTGCTGCTGCTTCATCAGCTACCGTCCTAGTGATCGAATGGCCAAGGTTCACTTCAATGGGAATCGCTGTCTACTTTGAGATTGCGCGTCGACTCTCCCCCGTGTACTCTATACCCTTATCGCAACCTTCACACCACTGCACTTTACGTGTTCCAAGATTTCGAGCGCTAAGTGACCCTATGTGTGGTTCTTTTTTTTCCCCCCCTTTTGTTTCTTTTCTCTCTTTTTTTCTTCCTCCCTTCCCCTGTCTTCTTCCTTTCTTTCCCCCTTTTTCTTCCTCCCATTCATGTTTAATCTAACTGGCGAGAGTGTTACTTTCCTGTTGTCACCTCCGTCTTCCTTGATGATGTGTGTGTCCTTCACATTTTATCCTTACGTGTCGGGTTACACATTCCTTGTGAGAGCTGTATGCTCAGTGACACACTGTGTTAGCACCTCCTGTTTGCCCTCTTTGGACTTCGCTTATTCAGTGGTCTTTTGTTCCTGATATCCAACCTCCACACACTACCGAGCCCTCACGCCGACTCATCCAGTAGCAGACTCTCGAGATTACACAACCACCCTTTCGGTCATATATGCGGCTACTTGAGATTGTTTGCACGAGTGGCTGTTCGGCGGGCACCACCCTTGCTGCTGCTTCATGACGCCTATATATTATACGTTGTCTGTGTCGGCTTCCCTTCCCCAACGTGTGGATAATCGCTTTGTCTACATTTTCTTCTGTCAACAAGCGCTCTGCGCACACTTCCCCGTTCTTCACCTGTATCACATCGCCAGTACATTCGCTGTGAGACACCTCGGGCATGTTGTGTGACACGGCCTCTCACATGGTCCGGGTCGATGCTGCATCTCTATCTGATGCGAGAATACCTCGAAACGGTCATGGACTGCGAAGGCACATCGGGTATAATAACCACACTGAATGTCTGCATATATTAGCTTCAACGACTCTCGTGAGTATTTATTTGCCAAGCACACTTTCCTGGGAATCTCCTGGGTATCATTATGAGCACCGACCGAAAGAAAGCAGACAATCGCACGTAATAAGCACCCGGTAACAACGCATTGTCCCCTTTCCAATCTGTTATTTGGGTGGTGCGAGCCACGTAGGTGTTCAGTCTGTCGTAAGTAACACAAATGGTTGGCTTAGGGGGTGGCGGTCACAACTAACATCTCAATGGTCCCGTGTTCGATGCCTGCTATCTCTTTCTGATGAGAAGGAAATAACCTCGAAACGCGTCATGGAGTGCAGTGTTTCAGGCGGGCAACACCCAATTTGCTGCTGCTTCATCAGCTACGGTCCTAGTGATCGAATGGCCAAGGTTCACTTCAATGGGAATCGCGGTCTACTTTGAGATAGCGCGTCGCAATCCATCCACACAACGTGTACTTCAAATCACTTTCCAATCTGTTATTTGCCGTTGTGCCAAGCTTTGCCCGTCGTGACCCGGTGGCTTAGGGGTGGCGGTCACAACTAACATCTCAATGGTCCCGGGTTCGATGCCTGCTATCTCTATCTGATGAGAGGAAATAACCTCGAAACGCGTCATGGTGTGCAGTGGTTTCAGGCGGGCAACACCAATTTGCTGCTGCTTCATCAGCTACGGTCCTAGTGATCGAATGGCCAAGGTTCACTTCAATGGGAATCGCGGTCTACTTTGAGATTGCGCGTCGCAATCCATCCACACAACGTGTACTTCAAATTCACTTTCCAATCTGTTATTTGCCGTTGTGCCTAAGCTTTGCCCGTCGTGACCCGGTGGCTTAGGGGTGGCGGGTCACGACTAACATCTCAATGGTCCCGGGTTCGATGCCTGCGATCTCTATCGTGATGAGAGGAAATAACCTCGAAACGCGTCATGGAGTGCAGTGGTTTCAGGCGGGCAACACCCAATTTGCTGCTGCTTCATCAGCTACGG